>JAZGTK010000854.1:0-50241 GCA_036877625.1 Ambastaia sidthimunki
ACACACACTATACATACTGTATACTGTATATATATGAGTCATTATATATATATACTATATAAAAAATACATATATAGAGGGAGAGAGAGAGAGAGAGAGAGAGTAATTATATAAAATATAATGGAGAGGGAGTGTTACATATTATTAGATATATAAACATATTGTATGAACATAGACATAAGACTGCAGTAGTTCCTCTTTGTAAAGTTTACTTGACATTGTAGAAAGTAATAATGAATAGACAATAACAGGTGATGACAGTATTGGGCATGCTGGGGCATCAGATCTTTTGCAGTGCTGTGGTTTAGTTTCATTACAGCTGCTCTCAGCACTGCATGATTGGCAAGTATCAGTGAAATGCAGCAAACGTTCGATAAACGGGGCGTGATTCTGTGCAACCCCAGTGTTAGAGTGAAATGCACAAGTAACAAAACAATCATTGATTTTGCCTGGAGAGTGAAGTCTTGAAGTTACTCCCACAGTGTTAACTGTGTTTTTACCCCATTAACTTAATTTAAAACGTGAGCTACACTGTTTTTTGGTCATTTAGAGTGAAAGATTTAAAGCTGAAGTGTGTTTTATTTATGGCACCAAGAGTAAAGATTTCAGGTTTGCAGAACATTCTGCCCATTTGCCATTGGTCGATTAAACAGATAATCCCGCCTTAAACTCACACCATTGGCTGAGCCAGTGGAAAAAAAAATACACTTCATTATTTTGTACATACAGAAGTATGTAAAGCAATATTCATATATTTGGGGTTCCCAATAAAAGTCTCTGTTTCACCTCTTTCCCTGCAGCTGAAACAGGAGGCCCTCCCCCTACATCTGGCGTCTCACGCAGCCCACTATGTGAACCGGTGTCGCCTTCTGGAGGAAAAGAACAGAGCTCTTAAACTAGAGCTAGCCACCCTCAGACAGCAGAAAAAGCAGCAGAGATCACTGGTAAGGTGGGGTGTTTCTGTAGCTTCATTTGTTGCTGGCAAAAATGACATTTATGTCCATTATATTGGCTGAAATGTCCTTGTGCTGGTAGAAGAAGTTGCGTGAGTGAAAGCAACAGTTCCGGAACTTGTTTCACAGGCCTGTGAGGAAGTCCCTCAAGTGTCTGCTATGTCCCAAGTGATGCTGTATGATGCTGGAGGTGTTGCCCTGGCAACCAGCCCATTGGTGAGGGAGGACAGGTTGGTAATGGAAAACCAACAGACCATAATAATGGCTTTTGTTTCAAGCCTAGGTCGCAACAGAAACGTTTCTTCCCCTTGAATGGCGATAGGAAGTGACATGCAGAAATTTAACTTGAAAGTTTGGCCTCTACGATCTATTTTAGAACTGCGCAGGAAATGTGGAAATTGTGTGAAATAGAGGGACGTTTTGTACTTAAAAGTATTCAAATATTTCTCCAATGAAATGCTTTTTTGAATGAGGATGTTCCTGCAGGTTACAGCACCTGCCGTTAGCTAACAAAACCAAGAACAAATCGTGTTTCACAGGTGTAAACTAAAGGCAACTGGCTGTTTAAAAATGAACAACCCCTTCAACTTGTCGCACCCCAGCTTCCTGTTTAAACAGGAAGTACGTCAACACAGAAAGGAAAACTGCCGAACTGAATTTAGCAGATACCGCATTATCCTGTTATTTTAACGTTATCGCGCTAGAGGTTTAATACTGTGTATTGCTCTGACTCCAGCAGCTCCACAGTAGGTCAATCATACCATCAATTATTCACTTAAAAGTTGTATTATTAATAGGCAGGGGAGACTATGTACATAATTTTGCATTGCATTGCATACAGAGAAGTACAATGGGCTTGTGTGTTGCTTAGTGACTGTATACATTTCAGTCTTTGGTACTAAGCATTCGAATGATTTACGCTTACACGTTTTCTATTATTTTCGCAAAAGTCCTGAAGCAGAGATTTTCAAGTGTGTCAGTGCTGGCGTTCATCCAGTTTCTAAATGATGGCACCTCTTCATTTATAAGCTTTAGTTATGAGCCGTCGGTGATACCGACGAGCCAGACAGATATGGTGTGACAGTCGTTGCCGTGCGAGTTCTATGGCTGGTTGCCAGGCGACAGTCTCTGACGGACAGCGCGGAGAGTGAATCTGTGGTGAGGAATGACCTTCTCGTCTACAGAGGAAGTGTCTCACACTTTCTGCTGCTTAGAAACCGCCCACCCGGTCTCTATGGCGATGCCCGTCCCGTGGAGAACGGAAGGCCTGGAAAACTCTGACTGTGGCGGAATTGTTTTATGATGATAATAACTGTCACGAGTATAATGACAAAAGCAGTTAATTAATACAGAGTAATGATAGTCCAGAGAGAGGCACATCTACTTAATTAGCCAAGCCAAAGTATGTTTCAGCTGAGAATTTAGATGATTGAATGGAATACACAGTGGCTGTCTGTACAGATGATGCCAGGGAGCAAAATCAGAGGGTTGTATCAGAAGGGTTGGGCCCCGGCTTGGGTTGCCATGTCCTCTAATAGAATTAAACTCAGACAGTGATCTTTTAGCAAGGCCATGCTGCTCGCTTAACTGTATTTTCCTCTCCATCGCATCGACCGCTGAAGTCATTTAAAACAGACGGTGAGCTCCATTCCAGATTCCGGTCTCAGAAGTTAGACAAGGGCCGGAAACATCAGTTTCATTCTGATCATTGCTTGGTGAAACACGAAAGCTGATACCACATGTTAAAGTGTGCGAGGGTTTTAAGAACGTTTGCTGGCTTAGTTAGGAGTGTGTGTGTGTGTAATTATTTAATTTTTGCATATTGTATATATTTTATATATTATCTAACAGTTAAATGATTAATAGGTATTGCCTTGGAGCACCCTAGTTAGCTACTCTGGGTAGTTTGTACTTTGGAAAGTTATGGTTTTAAAGTAACTTCCACAACATTGTACCTGACCTCTGTTTGCTCCAGATCTTTCTCTTTAATAAGTGCATCGTAAGAAGCTTCAGATAAAAGAGTAACTCAGAGTAATGTAAATAGAGCCAACAAGCAACATTTAAAACCTAGATTAATTTTTTATCACTTGCCTAATTCTATAAAAACCCACAGCATTATGGGAAGTTGTATATTAACAGCCTGATTGGCTACGGGGAATAATATTTTGACCTCAGTTCTTCTAGAAAGCAATATTCAAAATTGATTTCTGCATGCCAGTTGCCAAAACAGAATGAATCACAACCCACCAACTAAAACCGGTTTAATATTTATTCCACCAGTGCATGTAAATTTCCATTTTTCAGATCTTTTATTAATTTATGTTAACAGCAAATGAAACGCAACGGAATGTCTAACGTGGCGTTTCAAGCTGTGACGACAGTGTCGTGCGGTGAGAAATGCTACAAGTGTTTAAATTAGTTTTACTTTTACATTTGCTGCCTTCTTGCATAATTAAACATTGCGGTTTTTGCTATACTTTCATTTTTATCCTTGAACCACATTGTAACTAGATGCTACAATAAGCCCTGGAATTTTGTCTCAGTATATATATTCATATATTCTCTTACTAAGTCTTTCAAATTATGAGTTTATTTAAAATTGATTTGAGATTGTGCCACTAACACAGACGAGCAGAGTGCCGTTATATGAAATATTGGCAGTTCAATATTGGAACACCAGTTGTCCAATCAGATCAGAGGACTCAGAACTAACTGTTGTATAATGTTTTGTGTTGTGTTACTGTTGCTTCTTATGCAGTGAGAGAGCCACAAATTGTGTTTTAAATTGGTGTTATGTCTTTAATGTGTTTCTATTTACAGTTTGTGTTGTGTGTTGTAATGCAAATACCCTGCCTTTAACTGTAAAGCTATACAGAGAGATATTGCATGCGGCCATTACATATGAAATCCCAGAATTGTATCCGTGTTTAAAAGCTTTGTGATGTGATGTTAATATCCATTACACTCACAGCTTTGTGTGGTATGTAAACTTCACTTGTGTGGTATGTAATCTTGGGTAAACGTCACAGATTACTGCAGAAAGACGAGAGAAAAAAGGTTCTTACCACTGTAGTTTCTGTACATGTATCTGTGTGTGTGAGATTTGGAACCGGAGGGGCGGGGCCAATGCTTCAGGAGGTACCGCCCACTGCACCGCCTGTTTCTCTCAGTGCTCCTCCCACTCTCTCGCTCTCATCCACCCATGCTCAGCATCAGTCACTCAGGGAGGGGATGGAGGGTCGGCCGTAGCGTATAGTGGGGGAGCTCTGTGCTTTGCCTTCTGCAGCATGCAGCAGGCCATGTAGATAGAGGAAGAGAGCGAGAGAGAGAGAGGGGGGAGAGAGAGCT
Source organism: Ambastaia sidthimunki (assembly GCA_036877625.1). Taxonomy (NCBI): domain Eukaryota; kingdom Metazoa; phylum Chordata; class Actinopteri; order Cypriniformes; family Botiidae; genus Ambastaia; species Ambastaia sidthimunki. The sequence continues at coordinate 4,302 of JAZGTK010000854.1, forward strand.
AACGTTACTACCGTCTGACATTTGCACACCCAGAAGAAGAAAGACAAGGAAGCGAGAGATAAAGCAGAAGAGAAAATAATATTTTCTTAGCAGGTTAAAAGCCTTTGGAACTAGGAACTGAGACGGTAAATATTTCCTCCTCCCATTTTTGCTTTCAGCTTTATAACTCTGTTTTTCTCACTTTCCTTCCTCTGCCGGGAGCTCGGATGTGGGGATTCCGATGTGTGTTTCTGCATGAGGGGCTGTACAGCACAGTAAATTCTCTCTCTTCATTGTCTGCCTGTCTCGCTGTGTATATGATCTTAGCTGGGAATCAACACAGTGTTTTCATGCTTGTAGAAGCAGAGACTAAAGCTGATGCTGGTGCAGGAATTTAAGTTTGTCTTTCTCGTGTGATTCTGAGCATGCGTTAGACGTGGATTAGCTCTTTGAAATATATGCTGAGTTTCTCACGAGATCTCAAAATGTTTTTTGGAACATGTCATGCTGGGATAATATGGACATTTGAACAAACTTATTGCGTTCTCTTGTACATGTTGTTATTAAACTTCTAACAAATTCTAGTAAAAGTAATGTTTTTTGTTCAATTTTTCACTGACATTATCATGCTGATAACATATTTTGTTGTTAAGCATTTAAATTTTATTAGAAAATTTTAAAAATGCCAAATATACGCATTTTTATTAGCGGTCTCAGACGCTATGTATATAATCCCTGTTTTTAAACATTTGTATATTTTATACATAAAATATAAAATCCCTCTTATGTTGAGATTTTAAAGTTTTACATCAACATTCCTTAAATTGTGATCTTAGGTTTGTTATGTTACAGACTTTTCAACCTGGGACTCAAGAACTGCACCCAGTACCCTCACTGCATCTCTCTGGTTGTCATGGTTACAGCATGCAGACTCCCCCCCACCCACCACATTACACTTGCCATTCAATAGTTATTGACTTATTTAAAAATATCTCACGCTCCACGTTTTTCTTTCAGTTCCTCTTACACACTTGGTGTTTCAGTCTGCTCAGACAGTCGTGTGAATGAATACATTATTCCCTATTAGTAAGATTAAAATATGTCAATCAGCGCATTATGCGGACACGAGCACATTGTGCGGACAGCTGTCTCAGTGAATTGCTTCATCAGTTGCTTACTGTTTTTTAAAGCGGATGTTATTACATAGTTTAAGCAAAGCCCGTAATCATCCTTCTGAATGTACGACATTAGTACTGCTTTGTATATTCCCTTTGGAAATGTAACCGCGGGAATCTTAATGTAAAGTCCGCTCGCTTTGTCTTAATTAAGTGGCCCTTTGCTTGAGGACGTTTGTGAGCGTTCATCATCCAAATGAGGGCCCTCTACTTCCCGCGAATGCATTAAGCTAGCGTTCGTTCAAAGTCAGTGAGGATGTTCTCTGTGCTGAACCGAGCCTTGAGTCAGAGCCAGATTCATCTCACTGTTTCTTTTTTAGGCTGGTGAGGAAACAGGCTTAAATAACGGTGCTCTAATACCAGCTATCAAGCCATCCTGAGCAGCTTTGAAATCCATGATGCCGTCAAAGTGATTCTCCGTGCCTTCGTTCTAGTGGAAAACGCACATTTTTTTACGCCTCAGAGCTCCGCTTTTGAAATTTTTACAGACACAGGAAAAATGGTAGCAGGTTAGATTTTTACATACTTTGAAGATTGTCAGTGATCTTTTTCCATGCTTGTCTTGCTGTCAGGGCGTGGCTTTGTGGTTGCTAAGGTGTTGCTAGGGTGCTGCAGGTTATTGCTAGGTGGGTGCTTACTGGCTCAAACCAGCAGTGTCATCGCTCGGGACCCCTGAGAGTCAGTAATCCCGCCTGGGTTCGGCTCAGCAACTGCTTAGAAAATGTATAGCATGTTTTTCCATTTGTGTTCTGTTATGTATATGTAGCACAAACAGTGGGGCACGAGTTAAACCCTATAGGTTTAACAGTCTTGCCTGTTGCCTTGTGGTTCAGGATTTTTTCATATAAGAAAAAACTGTACAGTATAAGCAACAGAACCAAGATATTCACTGATAATCACCATCCAGGCAACTCGAGGCTTCTAGGCACCAAGTGAGGCAGGATGCAGGAATAAATCAATCATGGTGTTGACATGCTGAGCACTGCAGCATCATTATCACACCCCAGGCATATATCTCAGGGATTCACAGGAGGAATCCTTCCACCACCACATATGTGTGTGTCGTGAGGAAGACTGAGAGATTAGAATACAACAAGGAGGGATGGGCGAGAGAGAGAGAGAAAACTCTGCAGTGTTTTGACAGTGTGCGTTCTTTCTCTATCAGCATCCCAGTGGGTGTGTGAGATTTCAGGAAGCAAATGAGACAGTTGCAACAGCGGCTATTATAGTACTTTTCCCCATGTTTTATCAGATCGCTGTATTGCGTCTCGGCACAAGAAAAAGGAGTTCTCACTTTACAGCTTGTTTCACTTAAGTATCAACTTTGTCTCCAGTGTTTCTGCTGAAAGTCTCAGGGAGAATAAAAACAGACATACAGCAAATGGCATTATACGTTGAAAGTATTGTTCATATGATCTCTGACCTCTGATTGCAAACTTTGGTATCTTAGTGAATCTGAGCACTATCTGAGACATCACTGAGATCTCCTCTAAAACCCAAGAAATGATATACAGTATATAAGATTTAAAACACCTGAGATATTAAAGTCTGTGTGGAAGTTTAAACCAACTTTAGTGTTCTGATGTTATTGAAAGTGAAATTGAGAAATGGGGACGTGACTTGTTTTTATCCACTGGGAATTGATTGGCTCTTAAAAAGTGTTTTAAAGCGTGCAGCAGACTACCATTTGGAGGGGCGTGGTTAACAGATCTGACTCCACCCAACCACGAGACTGACCTCATCAGGGAAGTCCCTCTGGAACGGCAGAAAAAATAGTGATAATTTTAATAACAATAATAACAATTTTTAACAATATTCTATTAAAAATTAAGAATAGTATGTTTTGATTCTGTTGTGGTTTTATGTCTTCATGCGCTGTCTTTTTCAACTGTTGAGATATTAATGAGATCTCCACAGTGGTTTATCTGTTTTATGGCTACCTTTAACCTTTGCTCTTTCCCCTCCCTCCTACTTTTCTCTTCTGTTTCCTCCCCTGCGCAGACAGACACGCCACACACATCTATTTTAAATCCCAAGCAGCCTCTCTAAAGTCCTCCGCTCCAGAGATTAGCGTTGCAATGTCTCAAACATGTAGGAGAGCTCTCCGAATAATCTTTCACTTCCTGAGAAGATGACGGCACCGGCGTGCATTCGCTCAAATGATTTCTTTAAACGCAGCCCCCCTCAGAGTCTCTTCTGCCCCCCTTTCACATAAGACAGTCCGACGTGTACAAATTGATAAAGCCATTAAAAATAGCATTAGATAGTTAATTGAGTCATAGCGTCATTTAAGGATGCTGTTGAAACCTGACACTTCCTCTCGTTAGACACAATCTGCATTTCATGGTGGTGATGATGTTCAGTACCGGTTAGCCACATATAACCAGACCAACCATTTGGTTAATTTTGGATAGTTTTGGAATCGGAGTGAACCGCTGTACCGCGGATGAGTCTCGCTTAAACAATGAGTTGTCGTAGTAATAGGCTGCTTATTTTCATGCTTAACATTCTACCTGGATGAGAAGGTTTCTATGGCAACCGCAGAATCCCCTCCTCCACTCTAAAACAAATGCAGCTCATGCCGCTTCGACTCACCAGAGGTGATTCTGTCATTTTGCCAGTCAACCTCTGCAAACGAAACCGCTCTTATAGATCGATTGTCAGCGCGTTACGATCTCAAATGAAGGCGCTTCTTTAATCCCATCTTTAAAGGGACGTGTTGTCTTATTATGCAGAGGTTCGATTGGGTGAAAAATCCCAGTGTTTAGCAAAGCTCAGCCGTGTAACATGTTGACACAGATAAAATGGTTGTTACTTCCACACCACTAGATTTGAGCTCACAGCTGTTCCTGCTCTACTGTTGTCTCAGGAGCCTTAATATAATGCATAGCTGTTTTAAAACCTTCATCACACACACACACACACAAACACACACACACTTTTCATACTGGCACACTAAAATACATTCTTCTTGCTAAATGCCAATCTGACACTATCTTTGATGTAATACTGCACTAAGGCCCTCTGGGCTAACTGTATTGGGATTGGCTTAATAAGCTGCCAATCATTTTCTGGGGGCGTGATGTATTTGTCATATTAAATCAGCTAGTGCTGAGCATTCACAGCCAATGAGAGGAGGCTGTATCCTCTGCATCATCTACCATATTTAATGTTATTTTAATATTTTTTAATATTTAATGTTTCATATTTAATGCTTTAAATGTTTCTGGTTTAATTTGCTTTGAATGAGAACAAGGTTTTATGGGATATTCTGTTCAGTGTTTAAGTCCTCAACTAACAATTTTAGGTTGTAAAAATGTTTCTGTAGTAACACAAACATTCAATGTTATTTTGAGAGTTTTGGGAATGTTCAAAACTAACTAACTACTTGATATATAATGAAAAACATTCTACCAACGTTCTACAAACATCAAAGTAAAAATGTCATCTACCCAGTCTAAGGGTCATTGCATATAATGGACTTCATTTAAGTGTTTTGGCTGACAGCTTATTGTTAAAGATCATATGTTCTTTTTTAAAATATTTTATAAATATTTAAATATTTTCAATAAGATCAATACTGCAGTATCTCTCATTCCTCTTCTTCTCTCTTCCTACAGGAGTCAGAGGTCAGCGAGCAGAGGAAGAGATGTCAGATCCTTGAGAGAGAAGTTAAAAACAAGACAATAGCATGTAAGATTTTGGTAGGTACAAGCCCCATAATGTAAACTGCCTCTATACCCACCTAACAATTTTAGATTGTAAGAACATTACCCTAACATTTCCATTGAGAACCAAAACTTTCAAAATGTCCAGTATTTAGTTTTATTCATAATATTGTTTGCTTATGTGAACGTTGTCCAAACGTTTTTATAACTTAGTAACATTTTAAAAACGCTACACTTAAGAATAACATTTTTGATATATAGATATATATCGTTACTTGCTCTTTAACTGATTTTTATTCAGTTTTAACCAGAAAAAAGTTTGGAAAAGGTGTTTTCAACATTCTTTCGAACCTTTTTCTTTTGGGGAAGCCATTGCGCCACACAAGAAACCAAGTTTTTAAAGATTTGTTTTTATTTGCATAACTTGTCGGTAATCCAGTCTAAAGATAACCACCATCTCTCTGCTGTTCATTTAAATGAAGCTACTGCTCTCCATCTTATTAGTGGAAATCCTTTGGGAATTTAATAGTAGAACACAGGAATCGCATGTCTGATGTTAAGACACATGCTCTCTACTGGGAAATGCTCAAATGTGCTTTCCAAGATTCCCTGAAAAAGAGATATATATCTTTTATGTCAGCTAGCGTAATTTGATAACGCTACCCAAAACCCTTGAGTTGCAATTAAAGCAGCACAACCAGCGGTCGACTTAATCAAACCGTTTCTGTGACCTAAGAGACGTTAATTAGCGTGCTATGCGAGAAGCGACTTACAGAGATGACCTGTTAGCAGGTCACCCTAAATAACATACAGCTGTCTAAAAACATCAGATGCGTCTAATGAACGTTATTGCATCAGTGAGCTAAGATCGGCCGGCTCTGTTTATTGCTGTATATACAGTACATTAGCGCGGTGGCTACATCCTGACAGGCTTAGGGATGATGTAGCTGTCATGGCAACCACCTGCTCTCGGTGGGAGAGGAGCCCTGTGTTTGCACAGCAGGATCAGAGGATGAGAATTTGTTTGTTGCAGGTACATACTGGAGACGGTCCATACGTCTTCCATATGTGCGCTGTTAGTCTTTTGAGACAACGCAATTGCTTTGTGTGTGGAGCACGCCAAAACTGCTCACTTGAAGATTTTTAGGAATTATTGGTTTGAATTCCACCCTGATTCCTGACCAACGCTATCGTGTGGCTTTAGAAGATTTAGCTTTTTTTAAATTTAGTTAGTTAGTTAGTTTGTTTAAAGTTTGTGAAGATTCTTTAAAAAATCTTTGTGTTGCTGTTGGTTTATAGTGGCATAAGGATGAGTAAATAATGAATATTGAATCTCCCAGAGTCTTTGTCTGTTCTTCTTTTATGTGTCTGTGGTTGTATAACAACTCCTACACAACCCATATACATCCAGAACGATGCGGCGAGCGCTCATGTAAAGAGCCTCATCTCGGTGCAGACAGCTAAAGGATGAGCAAAGCCTTTCCAAGCAGCTGCAGAACCAGAGGCCAAACTGCAGGCCGGAGATCAGGCAGCCACGTCTGCTCGAATTAGTCCTTTCTTGTGAAGCGCTCTCGCTCTGTTTAAGACGGCCTCCTTGTGCCGCTCTGCCTGATCCGTCCGTATGGAAATCAGAAGAGGAATTCATGGATGTTATACATGCTAGTGCTTTAAGAGTCAAGTTAATAATCCCTAGATGGTCCAATCTTTGCCACATCAAAGCTTCGTTTGTTCGTCCATGACTGAGCGCTTAGCATGACATCATCACAGTTTCAAAGTGTATCCAGTCCGTCTGTCTACTAAAGGTCCCTTGAGCCGAGGTTAAAGAACGTCTATTCATATGAGGTAATAGAATATGACGGCTAGAACGTTCCAAATGGATACCCTGCTAACAACTTTAGGTTGTAAGAATGTTTCCCTAATGTTTCCAGTAAGCAACAAAAACTTTAAGTGTTCAAAGTATCCAGTTTTTAGACATTGACGTTGTAACATTATTTTTATATTATAGAAACAATATTCAAACTTTTTAAATTCTGTAACGTTCCACCAACAACTTAAGAATGTTTTTGAAAAGTGTGATCTATAACATTTCAAAAGTTCCTGCTAATGTTACCGCACAAATGTTTTTTGATTTAACTTTGAGAGAACTTTTATTGAATGTTAGCCAATGTTCTGAGAACGTTCCCTGTTAGCTGGGTATGCTGATATACGCTACGCTCTCGAGAGAGGTTGTCTGTAGACGCTGTTTGCGGGCAATGAAGCGTGTAGTGTCTTGTGTGCAGTAGCTGTCAGGTGCAGGGTGACACTGCCGTGGACTGACAGGGTTTATGACAAGATAGTTCAAATGGTCCTTTAGATGCTACAGAGCAAAGCGGCCACCTGATACGCAATGACATGCGATGACATCAGGAATGAACGGGATGCTTAGTCAGAAACCCTCACAGAGTTCAGCCAGGGTGTGACTCTCTGAACATCTGACAGAGATTGACAGCTCAGTTAAACAGACAACATTCAGGTTCTGAAATGGCTTTCTCAGCTTCTCAGTTAGTTCCTCTGCATTTATGAGGAGGCATCTACCACTACGTATCTTCAGGAGTGCCTTTCCTATGTCAGAAACTAAGCATTGTCTGCCTCATTGCTGCCCAGTCTCACTTTCTAATTTAATTTTCTGAAAGCGTTTTACGGTGATGTGTGTAATTTCAAATAATTTCTACTCTCCCAGCTTTATCTGCAGAGGCAAGTTTAAGTAAACCATTTGTAGGTTGAATGTGTAAGCCTTTGGGCTCAATGGCACTCTAAACATTGCTCTGTTTGTTTATTGTTAATATTTTGTTTATTGTTTGTGTGCTGCCCACAAGGTGATTTGTGTGTGTTGTTATTATTATTATTATTATTATTATTATTATTATTTTGCTTGGGATGATATGTCCAGATCTCTTTATCCAAAATTATGCTTCCCTGCAGACAGACAGACAGACAGACACAATTTTCAGAACATAATGGCTTCTTCAGGCAAAAGTCAGCGTTTAATGTGACCTCTCTTAACACTAAGCACATCTCAAACTCTGGAGGAGGCTGTCCTGAAGTCATTAGATTAAAAATAGAAATTAAAATCCCTTTAGGTTTAAGAAAGGCAGGTTCCTGTTATTGCTCAAATGTAAGGGGAGCTCATGCCAAATATTTTCCACTTTAGAAGTCTGTTTCTCATTTCTTCTGTTTTTAATGTTGCATACAAATTCCATGTATTTTGTGGTTTTATTGTAATACATAGAGTGAGAAATAATTATATATGATCATTATACCAACATTGCTCAGAGCTAATGGTGGCCTAAGATTTCTGCACAATAATGTATTTTCTGCTGTATGACTCGAGCACAGAATAAGCTGATTATCCTCCTTTGTTTTTTTTCATGGCAGAAGAATGATCTTCATGATGCTTTGCTGGAGAGGAAACGGCTCAACAGTGAGCTGCTCGGTCACATCCTGAAGGCCTCGCAATACGAGAAGGTACGAGATGGTCAGCATCACCCAGCAGCTGAGCTCATCAGATCAATGACTGCTCATTACACAGCTCTTCAAGGAACATGTGCCTAAGGGGCTGTTCTCTGCATCTCATCCACAGTATTGATCCCATATCGTCCCTGTCGGGTCAATATATCCGCCTTGTTTGTTTTGACCAAATTCAGCTCTGCTAAATGGAATAGACTGTATATGTTTATTAGCTTCTGAAATTAGCTTCATTGTAGTCTTAGCGTCAGACGACATGACCCCACAGTCTGCCCAGATAACAGTTCTGGGGAGGTTTATAATGTCTATTTCTTAGAGCTTTTTTAGAAATGCTGTTTACAAAGATGTACGTAGAAGTTTATAGTAAAAGGAAGTGACGGACTGAATCAAGTTCATTTGTACTGTGGTGTGGATTAGTGTGAATACTGTAACAGTGGCAGTGGAGTGGCAGTCCGTGGCATTTATTGTGTTAATCGTTTCATTTTCACCGGTGCTTTCCGCCAAGCAGTCAGGGCCCAGTTTGGCAGTCTCTCAGAGTGATCCACATACAGCTCCCGTGTGCTAACGGCAAAAAGGGGCCATCTGTCACAACCCCAGACGAGCGCCGGAGATAAAGTGTCTTCTGTTTAATCAGGTAGTGCCGCCCGCTCTCATTTCTTTTGCCTAAAAGATCAAAGACTCATTTCCCAGCATTCCGTGGTGCTAACAACACCAGGGAGGGTAGGTAAATAACCCCGAGTGGGACGGGCCGGGTTGTCACACATTCCAGCACCGTCCGCTATCTCATAAACCGATCTTGGATCGATACAGGATGTGAATCAACCGCCTCGTTTCTCCAAGGCGAACAGATGAAATGTGGCCTAATAAATGAGCGAGGGTATGAACATGTGTCAAAGTGTGGTTGCCACTGTGTGATATACTGAGTGGTGGATTTTGATTGGTTGATGCGATTTCTGTTCGGCCGTGTCCTGGGTTAACCTTTCTCTGCACTCATTAGGTGATTGGTTGTGTTTCTGTCAGCTTTGCCAACACTGTGACGAAAACATCAAACATATTTCTGAGCACAAAATCTATATTTATTACATGCTGTACAGTATATTGTGAAGTTGTGCTTTAAAAGCAAGGTAGGCAGTTTTTTCCAGAAACATTTTTTGTTATGCTGGTTGAAATGTTCTTCTCATGCTGATAGCAATCTTTAAGTGGTCTAAATATATTTATAAATGTTGTCTGTGGAAGGCACAGGACCATAAAATGTTCGTCCAATAAGATGCCCTACCTGCCTGTCAAACTATGAATGAATAATCTTCTGTCATCAGCATGTTTGTGTTTTGGAGGGGGCGTGGCTTTGGAGAGCGCTCAGAAAGAAGGCGGGATCTTACAAAAGTTAGCTTGCTATTGCTAGCCTCTCCGAAACTGGCTACTGTACCTTTAAGTCTCTCTTAAAGAATCACTGAAACTTTAATGAGAGTGGAAAAATAACTGCACCTAAATAATCTATCAAAAAGATGAATGCTGTTTCAAAAAATACTGCTTAGATCCACACTCACTGTACAGTAAGTTCTTAAAGTCCATTGTACCGACTCACTGATGCTGAGTCAGGCATCTTGCTTGCTTTTGTTGTAGACATAATTAACTGTCCAACCGCTGAAACCTGGCCAATAGCACTGCGATTCTTTGTTAAAGTAACAGTTCTGTAAGCTTAGCTGGATCAAACTGTTTGAATCTAAGACAGCTCACCTCTTTGTCACCGTAGGTGAAGTCAGATTATGACCAGCTCAGAAAGACATTTGATTGTGTAAGTCAAGAGAGAGACTTGGCCAGGCAGAAGAAGGCTCAGCTCCAGGACAAACTGGAGAACCTTGAGGAGGTCCTTAAGGTAAGGCCCTTATTAGAAACTTAAAAGAAACTGATGCCATCTGAGGGTAATGATGTTTAATTTATAGAGCTTGTTTCTGACAGCATCAGGTCGTCGCTGACTCACTGTTCCAAGAAAATTGTTACTGCCCTTTTTACCTTATTGATGGCTGGTGTCTCAGAGAGGAAGACATAACAAGAAATCAGTTGCTCATCTTTGAGAGAAATACTTACCCTTTCAACATTACTTATTATTGACTGTGATAAATGAGGAGACCGAGATAAAAAGTAGTGTAGCATTGAGACAAGCAGAAAATAAGAGGTTTTCTGAACTGCACAAACGAGAGTTGTGGGAAAGTTCACGGGAAAGCAACAAGAAACAAGATTGTAACCAAATATGTCTTGCAAAATAAGAGCTTCTTGAATTTACCTGTTAAATAAATATCTGCATACACTGGGCAGATCTTCGGATTTTAAATCTTTCTTTAAATCTAACCTTTAAGATATATTGATAGAAGCTATGAGCTACTTTGTGTATGCAAGTGTCATAATGCTGACAGGTTAGGTTTATTCTTCTGACACTTTCTGCTCTACAAAACATTGTTTGTGCAGGTATGTGTCCTCAAACTTCCACCAAGCTTAGAAGAGATGAGTCTTTGTGTTTATTAGAGATTAGATTCACACCCAGAGACCTGAGACCTCAGGCTCTGAAATTCAGGGGTTATAGAGTCAGCTGGAGATGATAGGATGCCCTGGTATTCTTTGATTTGTGTATTTTCACAGAACAGGTTGTATTTACTAACTGCTGCTCCATCTAGGACTGCTGTCATCATCACTCACAGATATCTTCCAACTAACACGTTGAAGTGTCAGTTTGGTTATTAATGGGGTGTGTGTTTCCTAAATCTTTGTCTACAGGCTAAACTCAGATGTTTTGTAAGATATCTTTATCCTTAAAAAACAGGAGTTTGTCTTTATTACCAGTTGCTTATATCCAGAGTGACTTCCATTAATAGTATTTATTTGATTGATCCTTGTGTTCTCTTCTCATTATTTATGATTTCTCTCAGCATATGCGAGAGGCTGCGGACAGGCGGCTGCAGTTGGAAGCAGAGCATGAGCAGGCCCTGGCTTTCCTCAGTTCCAGACAGCAGGACATCAACCTTCTGCAGAAGGTGATGACCTCAGTGACCCTCACACACCTGCACACAAAGACACAGCGGGTGGAGTCATGTTGCCCACCTGCCATGATTCTGCTCACCTCAAATATCTGACTAAATATACATATATCATCTATCTGTCTGTCTGTCTGTTTATTTATATATCCGTCTGTCAACTGTTTGTACATCTATCTTCTGTCTGTCTGTTTATTTATCTCTCTATCTATATATCTGTCTATCTATATATCCGTCTGTCTGTCTGTCTATATATATATATGTGTGCGTGTGTGTGTGTGTATTCTCAAAGGCAACACTGTACAGAGTATCATAGACAATCAGACAAAGAAACAAGCTGCAGTGTAAAAAAGTGTCATTTAGATTTATTTTCTAAAGATCCTCAGGGTTATGTTGTACATAGTTTCATTTCTCACAGAAACATCTTATTCATCTGTTTTCTGTTTTTATATCTGTTGTGTTTTGGCATTGTAGCGTTACAGTGCATACAGTCAGTACAAGATCAGAGCTGCAGACCTGTTTGCTCTCCTTCGTGTCTGTGTCCTTTCAGGAAGGAACGGTGACAGGCAAACAAAGCAATTAAAGCCGACAGCAGACAAAGCATCACTGCAGATCTCCAGGGAGGGATCTTGACCGAGCTTTTACCTCGCTACCACAGAGCGCAGCGCACACGCGCAGTCACACGCGCAGTCACGCGCAGGCATATGTGGAGCGATTGCGTCGCAGTCTGTCGTTTCTTGAACGTCTCTCAACTCCTGCTTGCCCACAAACAAACACTTTTCAGTGTAATTTTACTCATTTATGAGTCAAACTGTTATTAGCGCTCAAAACTGTGACTCACAGTTTTGCCCTTCAGATACTGAATTTCCCTTCTGGGATCAATAAAGCAAATCTGGGTTTGAAATTAGCTGAAGTAGCTTTGCCAGGCAAATCTTGGCACAGATCGTTCTTTGAGAATCAATGTGCGATTATGGCGTTCCACCCACGTTGCGGTAACTTGCCGTGTTACCGAGTTAATCCAGGTTTACGGTAAATGGAATTGCATCCATACGACCAAAATGAATGTGCTATCTCTTATTTTCAGGTTCAGGTTAAAGATGAAAAAGAGCGAGACGAAGTGGTGCATTTACTAGAGGTAAAACATAATCGACTTCCTTTTTGATATCTCTCCTCAAAAGGCCTAAATTTACACTGATGGCCCAGCTAACAGGGAACGTTCTCAGAATGTTGGCTAATATTCTCTCAAAGTTATCGAAAAGCTTTCTTGAAATAACCAAGCAAAGTTAGTGGAATGTTTGTTTGATGTTATATATCATATATCATGTTATTCTTAAGTTGTCAGTGGAACGTTTTAAATACGTTACAGAATTTTAAAATATGAATACCATAAATAATACACGTTTGAATGTTCTTGGAACTTAAATAACATTAATTAACATAAATATAGAAAAACTACATTTTATTGTTATTGTTACTTAATGGAAACGTTAGGGAAACAGTCCTACAACCTAAAATTGTTTGCTGTGGGCTTGGTTAGCAATGTCTGTTTCATGCAAAAAGGACACATCCACCTAAATGATCTGTAAGTGCAGAACCAGTGCAGCCTGTCGGAGTCCTTCATCTGTTTTTATCATAAAAAAATGCCATATCTGACTGTTGAGCCACTCTGGGAACCTTCTGGCGGTCACATCCTGTCAGCGTGAGATCTGAGGAGAGCTGATGTCCCCTGCAGGCTGTCTTTCCATTTCATCCCTGTCTCACAACCCATATTTTTGTCTCTTTCCTTAATATTGTTTTGCGATTTTGTTTTACACCATTCAGTTGTTTTACTTATTTTTTCATCCCCGATCCTTGTCATTCTGGATTATTTATATATTTTTTTCTTTTGTGTTCAAACAGAGTCATAATGCAGGACAAAATTCAGGTACACACTCTCATACAGTATTTTTCTGGCAGGCAAAGAAATCAGCATCGAACGTGATACTCACTGTGCATAACTTTTAAAGCAACCATCGTTTCACTGAATGTCAGTTTGAATATTAGTCACTGAGCTGCAGCTACACTCTCTCATCTCTGTGGCTATAAATAATTCCTGCTGATGATTAACACAAGTTAAGAGTTGGACAAATTGAACTTTCCCTGTGGCTGCGACAGGCTTGCATCAGGTATTTTGTTGTCTGGGCAACACTAGGAGCTTGTGAAATCATGTGGCATATTAGTATTATGGCCTGGTTAAATAATGTTCTTAACCTGTCAGTGTTTTTTTGCCTAATGCCTACCACTTTATTTAAAAGCCACATTTTAAACGATTCTAGCTCTGGTTGTGTGCTTTAAATCAGTTTCTCTATGTCAAGCCATTTGCTCCTAGCAAATTTGGACTTTGTGATTAAGTGATACAAATATCTTATGATATTTTGTTTGTGTTTATTTCTCTGACCCTCAAAGGTCAAGGTTCATGACTTAGAGCGGAAATGTTGGACACAGAGTGAGCAGTGCAATATTTTGTCTAAAGAGCTGGAGAAATATCACCTGGGGTCAGAGACGGAGGATTCGGTCCACGCTGACTCACAGCAGAAAAACTTCAGCATTGTTTACAACAGCCGCCAGTGGCAGGCAGAAAACAGTGAGTGAGGCGTTTTTCAAACCGTTAGCTCTGCGTGTTATCACAGGTGGACCTGCAGTCTTTTTTACAATGTCATGGCCTTCCTGTAGCTCAACTGGTAGAGCATTGCGTTAGCAGCGCAAAGGTTGTGGGTTCGATCCCAGGGAATGCAAGTACTGATAAAAAAAATGTATACATTGAATTCACTGTAAGTCGCTTTTAAAGCGTCTGCCAAATGAATAAATGTTAATGTCATGGACAGCTTCAATAATTAAAAAATGTATTAATTGAGAAAAGTCTTACGTGTTATTCTTGAGTACCATGCAAATTTAATTTAATAAAATAATCAGTTAGTGCCGTGGTATAAAGCGCTAAAAAATACTTATAAAATAATATTACTGAATCGCTTATATATTTGTGTGAGGAGGGAACATTTCAGAATGTGTTTTATGTTTGCAGGTGATGAAAGATCTGAAGGACCTCCACTGGTCTCAGAACTGCCCTTAGTACAGCAACACCACAAAGACAAGCCAGATAAACTATCTGTCAAACCCAGCGAGTGTATGAGTCACACAGTCCACACCCAGAATCGCTCCAGCAGTCCCATGCAAGCCCCCCACTCAGAGGTCTGGTTCTCTTAGCCAATCACTGTTGCTCTCTGGTTCATCATAATAGATTTGGAACCAGAGATGCTTAAGCAGATACCGAGCAAACTAGCTTATTGTTTTGCTGTGAGCAAATTCCAGTATCTGTTTATCTGCCTGTATTTTACTCAAGAGAGAAAGAAGTGCTCATTTCATGCTTTTATAATTTGGCCCTCTCTCTATAATTAGATTCTCAAATGATCTCATATCAGATGTTTGGTTGAAGATAAGGTCTGATGCTTCAGAATTGTTTTTTGTAAAAATGAAGTCACATACTGGGGCTTCAAGAATTGCACATGGAGTAATTTAGAAAAATGTCTAATTTACTTGTGAAACTTTCCCTGGATATTTGATTGACACCAATGCAAATAGGCCGGAATCATTTCTGCTTTGTGCGTCATACATGAAGCAGATCACGCGTGAACACATGCATCCATGATCACGTGCACTGTGTACATTAATAACAGGGCTGGAAATAAACGAATGTTATGTAATGATAAACACTGTCTTAATACATTTATGTTAATTAACGTTAGACAGGAGTTTTATTTGTCTATATTTATTTTTGTTTGTCTGTAGATGGATAATGAAGTGAGCCCAGCTCCCAAATCCAAGACAAGATACACAGGACAGGTCCGTCTTTGCACTGCCCGCTACAGGTACAATTTGGAATACTTGGCAAGACACTTCTGTTTTTTTTAGGCCTTGTTCCTTTAAGTTTTAGTTTTTGTCACCCCAAATTCATTGTTATTTGCCATCATTGCATTATACACCTTAAATGTTGTTTTTCACTGTTCATTTCTTCATATTTATACTCTGTTTCTCCTCTTTCTCACACATCAATCCTGCGATCAGTTATAATCCTTATGATGGACCTAATGAGCACCCAGAAGCAGAGCTCCCCCTGGTGGCAGGGAAGTATTTGTACGTTTATGGGGGCATGGACGATGATGGTTTTTATGAAGGTAATTAACAGTTCATACGATTCCAAAAGTGTAAAAAGTTTAAATTACATTACAGTTTACAATAATAAACTAAATAATTATTTAAACATTAAACAATTTACAAGATAGTCAGCCTCTAAAAATAGTTAAAAATTAGACATTATAGACATTATAGAATAGGCAACAAGTCTTGTAATGTGAATACATATAGTAAACATTACCTGTCAGCACATTATAAAATGAGATGCTCACAAGCGCATAGCAGATACAATTTATCTAACAAGAGTTGAGTTTCCTGCAGCTAAGCGTTTTGTTCTATTTCTGTGTTCCAGGAGAGCTATTGGATGGCCAGCGCGGCCTGGTTCCCTCTAATTTTGTGGAGTTCGTCCAGGACAAGGAGAAGCTGTCAATAGAGGGAGGAGAGCAGGGTAGACTGGAACTAAGCTGTCTGAGCCTGGCTACCATAGATGGAGGAGCTCCTCTGGACAGCCTGAGCAGTGACCTTCTCGGCCACTGCAGTAACGGAACAGGCATTCTGGATGGAGAGGAACTGAGCGATGACATCGTGCCTTACCCCAGGAAGATCAACCTGATCAAACAGCTGGCAAGAAGTGTCATAGTGGCCTGGGAAGCGCCTCTGGTGCCCCTCGGCTGGGGAAACATCAACGGCTACAATATCTTAGTGGATGGGGAAATTCGTTCCTACGTGCCCTACACGGGCAGGACCAAACTGCTTCTGGAGAAGCTGGACCTGGCAGCCTGCACCTATCGCGTGTCGGTGCAGAGCGTGACGGACAGAGGGCTTTCCGATGAGTTGCGTTGCACCCTGCTGGTGGGTCGCAACGTGGTGGTGGCCCCCACCGGCCTGAGAATGGACGAAATATTGCAGGACTCTGCTGAACTCGCATGGCTGCCCAGTAACAGTAATTATGCACATGTTGTGTACTTAGACGGGGTGGAGCATGCTGTGGTAAAGCCTTGCTCCTACAGACTGCGCTTTGTGAACCTGAAATCCGCCACAGTATACAAAGTAAAGGTGGTGGCCAAACCCCACCAGGTGCCCTGGCACATGCCGCTGGAGCAGAGAGAGAAGCGAGAGGCTGGGGTGGAGTTTTGTACCCAGGCTGCAGGTAAAACTTGATACTGACATGATGCTACTATGGTATAAATATATTGAAATGATGAAAATACTAAAAATGTGCATATCGTGATATGTTTACAGTAATGATTAGGGGTAACTGAATAAGATTAGTACTTCAAAAAGTTATGTATAGTCATTACGGTGCGGAAAGCAGAGAGACTGCGGTCAAAAGTTACACAGAAGCTTTCTTTTAATTTTATAATGACATCATTTTATGATGTCATGCTATATCACATTTAAAATAAAACATTTTCTCCACTTTCCCCCCAAACTGCTGAACATGCAGCTAAGAGCCAAGAGTTGGCGAATAATCCTCAGGTGGTCACAATTTTTCACAATACAAATTTTAAAATAAAAATGTTAGCTCGCAAAACACAGAATTTCCATGAATAACGTACGTGTGCTTGCGTTCCTGCTTCCTCTGTATTCACACGTGTGAATAAATGAAAGTGAATGAAGCGCAAGGTTTGGTAACAGAAATTGATTTAGTGAGGCTAATTGGATGAATTTAGCTTAAATACTCATACAAGCGATTTATGCCCACACACGATTATTCTGCACTAAAGATTATTATTGTTTGAATGATCATATTGCTGTAAACTTGAGCATGAGCGATTAAATTTGATTTGATTTGAATATCATCATGCAGACGTTATGTGGTGCTGAAACTAATTGGCTGCAGTTATTGCCCCTTTCCTAGGGCCTCCTCTGCCTCCACAGGAAGTACAGGTCCAGTGCGGTCAGGCCCCAGGGGTCATCCAGGTCCACTGGAAACCCCCTCCTCTGACGACTATGGGAACCTCCAATGGTGCAAACGTCATTGGCTACGCCGTGTGCACTAAGGGTCAGAGGGTAAGGACATGCATGCAGCAGCTATCATATCTGGTGATGTTTCTGTCATAGACGAGTTCTTGACTGCTTGAAGGCTGAACAAGGGTCATTTAGACCAAATTCTGTCAAAAAGTGACACCAGTGACCTCTGTTGGTGGAGCGGGGTGGTTGCAAACACTGTTTATATCTCTGTGTTTGTATCTGTCTGTATTTTATAGGCACATTTAACTCAATACATGTAAAATAATGCATGTAAAATAAAAAAGACAGAACCTTTTTTTATCATTAGTTAGTGATGTAATATTATTTTTTAAGTTTCAAATTCTAAATTTTGATTTTGAGTCTTTTGTTACTTCCTCCATGCAATGCATGAGGTTTTGCTTTGAACTTACATCTTTTTAATTTGCTTCAAGGCAGCTCCCCTAATTACTCTGAAAGTATGTTGTTACATTTTATTTCTTAATGGTGGAGGAAGTTTACCAAGAATGAGGTTTAAGATTGGAATGAAATCTTAATTGAATCATGTTGCTAATGTTCCCCTGCTGGTTTCAGATTGCTGAGGTGTTGTATCCACTGGCAGACTATGTGTCTGTAGAGCTGAACCGGCTCCAGTGTTTGGAGGCCCGTGAGGTTATCGTGAGGACTTTATCAGCACAAGGGGAATCTCAAGACTCCCACGCCGCCGTCATTCCGAACCACCTGCTGGTGCCTCTTGCTAAAACCCTCCCTCTTCCTCACCACATCCAGACCCCTCTTCCGCAGCACTCCCGAACCTTACCTCCCCATCCCACTGCCCTATCCCAAATTCGGGCCCTGCCCCCTCACCCTGGAGCCCAACCTCCAGCTCACCTCCAGCCACTACCTGTTCGTCCAAACCATCCGCCACCTCACCTGCATCCCCACCGAATGCCCCATCCTACACAACCCTCTCCACCCCACCTCCAGTCTTTACCCCCACACCCCATTTCTCAAACCCAGCCTGCCCTCCCAATGCCCCAGCCCCAGCCTGCCCTCCCAATGCCCCAGCCACAACAAGCCCTCCCAATGCCCCAACCCCAACAAGCCCTCCCAATGCCCCAACCAGCTCTCCCAATGCCTCAGCCCCAACCGCCCATGCCCATGCCCCAACCCCAGCCATCTATCCCTATGCTTCAACCCCAACCAACCATCCCTATGCCCCAGCCTCACATTCCCCAGTTGCCCCTTCCCCAATCTCAAAGACCACTAAGTGCCAGAGAGCTGGAAACCAAAGAGCCAGGCCATCATGGAGGGGGCCCACCTCAGCCATGGGAGCCCGGCTCCTCCCCATCAGGCCTGCCACATGGACACACCCTGGATGCCCCGCCGTGCCCAAACCGTCGGTCCCCATCACCACAAAGGATTCTCCCTCAGCCCAGGGGTACACTCATCCCTGATACTGTGGCCAAGGCTATCGCCAGAGAAGCAGCCCAAAGGGTGGCTGCAGAGAGTGGGCGGGTGAGTTATATTAAAAAAATAAACATGCTTTGTAGCTCCACAGGTAATGCATCATATAAGTCTACAACTTTCTTAAAAAGCCAGTATTCTTTAAATGGATTGAACAGACATACTACAGATTAGATATTCTGACACACTCCCTGCTTGACCTCAGCATAACTGACAGATCACATTAGCTCTGTTCCAAAATCTAGTGAGCTCGCTAGGCAACTGGCTTCCAAGCCAGCAGTCCTAACTTAAATGGAACCTTAAAATGGACTGATTTTGAGTGCATTACTTCATTTGTTTCACCAGCTAGTAATAGCGAACTTAATAGCTAAACTTGCAATTGATTTTGATAGAGTTTGCATGTTTCTAATACTTAAACACATTTTTATCAGTACTTCTCAGTGTTAAATAAAATTAAAAGTGCACTAATGTACATTTCTCTCCAATCATCCACCAAAAATAATTTAAAATGCTGCCAGTGAAAGATTTATGCCATGCCACCTTTGGCTAAAACGAATTTTAGGAAGTTTAGTTATCTACCTTTTGAAACAGCCTTCTTGCCTGTCTGTGATGCCAATGTAGACACCTGCAGGCAGCTCACTAGGTTTGGTACAGGCTATTAAGATTTCTGAAAGTACTTTAATATATTTAGATGGAGAGGAGAAGCCAGGGATTTTACTCTCAGAATTCAGATGAGGAAGAGGATGAGGAAAGCTATCAGGCCCGCAGAAGAGGAGCATCTATGGATGACTTCCTCAGGGGCTCAGAGCTGGGCAGGCAGGTATGGCAGTTTAAGTGATTGCCTTACCGGACAATAACAGGATTACCAGGCAAATGTCAGTGGTGGTGTGTTGTGTTTCATTGGTCTGTTGTATTAGCTTAGCTTTTGTCGTTGTGTCGTCTCACGATCTGCCTTTCACAGTCTCATTACAGTCACAGTGAAGAGTACCAGACTGAGAGCAGCCGAGGTTCGGACCTCTCCGACATCATGGAGGAAGATGAGGAGGAGTTGTATTCGGAGATGCAACATGATGAAGGCAGGCGAAGAAACTCCCACAATGCACTCAAGGTGTCCCATAATTCATTGCATCACACTTTACATCATTTCAATAATGTCTGGATCAGCATGGGTTTTAACATTTGGGTTTCTGATTCCAGACCGGAGGAAGCAATCAGTCTTCAGGTCAAATGGATAGGGAATCATATCGGAAGCCGGCTCACAGAAGTCCTCAGCCTCTGCGTCGACCCCTCACCGTTCCATCTATTGGTCAGTGCTCATTCACTAAAACTGTGGATGGTCTGCTGTATTCTGTCCTCCTAATTTCTTTGTGATCTCGTAAATGTCCTGCTCAGATTTTCTGTTGAAGGATCAGTTTACCCAAAAATGAAAATGTCATCATTTACTTACCCTTGTGTCATTCCAAAACCATGCAGAAAAATCTAAGAAAGACAATCATACAGGTCTGAAAACAACAGTAGTGTAAATAAATCATAAAAGTTTCATTTTTGGGTAAACTGTTCCATCAAAATGTTAAACGTTCATAAGCTTGTCAATGTGTGCCAATCACCACCGTGTGTTCAACCATAACCATATCCTGTTGCTTTTAGCCTGCGTTTATTTACACAACAGTCTTTGAATCTTTAAATCAAGCATAAAATGTCCCATAGTGATGCTAGCGTCTTAGATCTCCACAATGAAGGGCCATCAACTGGCAGAACAACGTGCAGAAATATCCAGAGCAGTTAAACAGCGCCGCCCTGTTGAGTTCGCTGGTTGGGCTGGGCAGAATAATGGCTCTCTGATTGGTGTTTCCCTCAGAAATAACCCCTGAGAATAACAGTGAGGGGAACTTCTCTCCGGTCAAGGAGGATGTTTACTATGGCAGTGTAGCGCGACACAGAACCTGGTCCTCTCGGAGGTACGGGGGACGCAGGCCTCCTTATGGTACGTTGCAGCTCCCTTGTGCCACCAAAGCATAATTAGAGCAAGTCCCCAAAAGAAGTGCAATGCCAAAGTGAAACCAAAAGCATGAAACACAGGACTGCACCAAGATGGAAGCTTGCGTTACGCCTCCACACAGGCTGTGAGACAGCCAATGGCATCGTGTTTGCACAAAGAATGCTCCTCCCTCTTGCACTGACCCACCAATGGATGCCTGCCAAACCCCTTCTCTTTTCAACCTGACCAATCATACTTTTACTTTGGCCATGCATGACTCAATGGTACTGTAAAAGTGGGTGGCATCTTATGTCAAATGAATGCCACAGAATCTGTACAATACATAGTTAGCAATTCACCATCCTGATAGGAAGATAAAGCAATCATCACCATATAATCTATATAATATAATAATAATTTTATATAATAATTTCTTATTAGCAATTAACAGCAATAAGATTGGAGATTAAATGAAGACATTTGTATAGGTCTCCTGCTTTATAGATTTTTATACTGTAAAAAAGATTCTGGTAATCATGGGAGATCTCAGCAATGGTATCTTGGCAAATCTGAGCACAGTTTGTAACAAAACCAGCAGTAAAAAGTCACTCAAAACATTTCTCATTAAATTCTTCCAAGACCAGCTTATCTGTGCTATCATGACTTACTTTAGTTCTATAATTCTACCGTATACTGTATTAACAATTTCTCATCTCTTCTGATCACTCGCAGACAAACTTAATTCCTAAATTAAACAACTGAGATCTCCTTTAATTCTCCTGAGCAACTTCTAAGAAATAAAATGTTCCTTTGGGAAGGCACTCAGGTTGGAATCACAGTCAGGCTCAGCTCCGTACATGCAACAGGGACAAAGGGAAACAGGTGTAGGTTTATCCTGGGATAATCAGCCCCATCTGATGGGTCTTGATGAGATCCAGATCTCTACATGGTTACAGTAGCTCAGACTGTGTCTGCTTCACTCTCTGTGTGTGTGTGTGTGTGTGCGCCTGTCAAGCTCTCAGCAAAGACTTTCATGTTTGGCTTGCTGCTCATCTGTAATTGGCTGCCATATGGGTATTTCAATCCCAATCACCACACACCCACCCACACGCAGGCAAACACACACACACACACACACACATATGCAACAGTGACACGCATCATATTCATCATGTTACTGTAAAAATATCTGTTTTCTGCAACCCACCCAAAAACGTGTTTTGCAAATAAATGGATTGTCTACAGTGAAAGTATGAAGAGGAGATTTAAACAGACTCGCTCCATTGGTCTGTATTGCATGTCTACTCTTAATATTCTCATCTGAGATCACTGTATGCTGTCCTTGGATGTTTGTATGCCCATCATCAAGAAGTCTCAAAAGACAAATGAACAGTCCTGTGGTGTGACAGATGGAAGTACCAATATTCCATGTATTCTGTCTTTAATATAAGTGCATAAAACCTGCATGTGTAATAATTATACAAATTATACAAGATTGAGATGATGTCTCAATGATATGATGATATGAATTATAGCCTGTAATACTGCAGGAAATTACTGTGACTGTGACTGTGTGCATTAGACATGTTTTTACCTGTCTCTTGTCTCAGATGGTTATAGGGACCGAAGCCGGCGCTCTCCCACATACTACGATGAGTCTGAGGAGGATCCATTTCGAATCTTCGTAGCGCTGTTTGATTACGACCCTCTGTCCATGTCCCCCAACCCTGATGCGGCTGATGAGGAATTGCCTTTTAAAGAGGGACAGATCATCAAGGTGCAGCTCAGCCGGAGTTAAATGTTGTTTAATCGTCCTGTTGTTTATTCAGTTCCATCCTGTTACTTCATTCTATTCCATCCTGTTGTTTCATTTTATTTCGTTCTGTTGTTCCATTGTTTTCCATCCTGTTATTCCAGCGTTCCTTTTTTTCTCTGTCTAAGGTGTATGGAGATAAGGATAATGATGGCTTTTATCGTGGGGAGATCCGGGGCAGGTCTGGACTGATTCCCTGTAACATGGTGTCAGAGATCCGTGCTGAGGATGATGAGACCATGGAGCAACTTATGAAACAGGGATTTCTCCCACTCAACACTCCTGTGGATAGAATAGGTAAGTGTTTTTTATTTCACCGCTACCTAAACATTAAAAATAAGCCATTTTAAAAGCCTTTTGGCAACATATATGGTCTGTTTATTGTTAGGTACTCTGTTTTATCTTTATTTCGAAACTAAAATATTGTGATTTTAGATTGTATAGTGTCTACAGTATTTTAGTAGTATGCTAAATTGTTACATGACTTAATTTGCATGTTAATTCAGTGAGTGGTGTCCAGTTATCATCTCAGAAATGTATTCCCTACTCCTCTCTAACAGAACAAAATAGGAGAGGACGCCACCCTGTGGCCACAAGAAGAATGGTAGCCCTGTATGACTACGACCCCAGAGAGAGCTCTCCAAACGTGGATGTCGAGGTCTGAAACGCACACGGCGACTCTATATGTATTTATGCATCTCAGGTTTTCGATCTGCTGAATGGGCTTGTTTATAGTTGCTGATCATGTGCTTTCTCATCCAGGCCGAATTGACGTTCTGTGCTGGTGACATCATCGCCGTTTTTGGGGATATAGATGAAGACGGCTTCTATTATGTAAGTTTCCTTGCTGTGCTGACAGCCTGCGCCATTATGTGCTGAGCCTGCAGCGCTATTTCACACTCCCGGCTTTATTCTTTCAGGGTGAGCTTAACGGACATCGAGGCTTGGTTCCATCCAATTTTCTAGAAGAAGTGCCTGATGATGTGGAGGTCTATCTGACGGACACTACATCCCACCACGGTCAGGACGAGCCAAATCCGGCACAGACACCGCGCCCAGAGGCCAAACGGGTACATCATCGCCGTTCTCAACGCTAGACCCGTGTCATTCCGTGTCTTCCGTTTGAGTTTTTGGTCCACTCGCCGTCTGTGTGTTTTTATTCGTGCTTGTTTTTCTTTTTTTGTTTTGTGACCGTGGTGGTGGTGGTTTCCAGTCCAACCTTTCTTGCTGTAGGAAAGGGAGAAGCAAAGCCCACAAGCCCACTAAAAACCGACGATTTAAGAGCGTAGAGGCACAGAGGTGCGAACACGACTCTGATTATAAGAGCGAATGCCGTCAGAGGACCGTGGGCCAAATTCTGATCCTGCTACTGGACTATGAATAAAAGCATAAAGCATCTTTGCACTGAATCCTAATATTCTACTTAGTGAGACTGTGTGCATTAGTCAAAGTGCTTTGTGAAGTCCATAGGGTCCGTGGCTCATGTTTTGTGACCCTATTAAAAGACTGATTTGGAAACTCACATAGGTTGCCATCCCTAGAGACGCATGCCTGTTTTTGGAGAACCTAATACCTTTTATATAAAAGTAAAACACATTACTCCAAGTGTTGTATATCTTTAAAGAGGCTTTGTTTCTTTTTGTATATTGCACATCGTCAAAACTCTATTTTTCAGATCATATAAACTAGCAAAACATATAAATATTGCTCATCCCATCTCTGCCAGAGAGACTAAAATGGAAGCATTCATTCTGTAATGAAAAGAAACCACAATAAATGAACTGAAACAAACATGTATGTTGGCTAGTGGACATTGTGTATTTGTTCATTTGTGTGTAGATGTTGTTGCTGTTGTTGTTGTTGTTTTCTCCTCATATTTGATGTGTAGATGTTATTTATTGATGTCATAGCTTTCCAATTTTATTTTTTTCCCACTAAAAAATGAGGAATATTTATTTTCTACCATAACAGACTTTTGTCTTGCATTTGTAAGTTGAGCAACTGGGGATACCAGTCAACAGTCTCATGCAGAGCTCTTATGCAGCTGTTTACATTTTTTTTTACAGATAAACAAATGATATATTTTGGAAATTCTCTATTATATTGCCTTTCTATGTACAAACAACACACTTCAACAAAAATGATATACCGATCATCTAAAGCTAAGGTTTGTATAGAGGTGCACTAAGATAAATTTATGTTTTGCTGGCTGAGAAAACAGTGGTTTTGGACTTGCAAACTTAAATCTACTGGCCCCCATGAGTCTCATGTAGTATACAATTTAATTAGCTTAATTATGTTGGATTGGATTCTTGATTTTATGTGAATGTAGTTATTTAAACCTATTTGTTAGAAGTACTGTTTTAAATTACTTAGTGCATCTTTACGATTTATCTGAGGAGGTTTATTTAATCTGACTTTTAAAAATGTATTGATTTAAAACAGACTTTTCTGCCTAATACGCCAGAGCATTAGACCAGTGTGGTATCTGCAGTTGGTTTCCTGGTGTGTGCCGTGTGCAGTTCCTGTGTATTCCGGACTGTTTTGGTGCTTGTATTATAAAAGTCTCCCTCCCTTGATAACATATACACACAAATTAAAAGTATTTTTGTCAATAGTCTCATTTTTTAAAAAAGATGTCTTGAAGTTCAGAAGAGTTTGGGTGTAACAGTTAGGGTCCAAAATGAACATACTGGTCAACAAGTGACAGCAAAAGTCCATTATGAGATGAGCTAAAAGTGTCTGAAAGTAAAACAACATCAGTTATGATTGTGTTCTTTATATTTACGTTTTGGTGGCTTAATGGAAGCAGTTTTCCACATGTCTTGCCACATTCTTTTACTTCTGTTTCTGTCACTTGATGAGAGTTAATTTTGGACCTGAATTCATGTAGATGCCTTTTCTCTAGAGTTTCAATCTTTGTGTAGTAATCAGAGACCTAAAAATGTCTTTTTTGGCACATTGTAGTTCTAACTCTTTGGGTACCTTTCCACGCAGCTAAGCTGGACTGTGTGTTAGGTGTTAAAGAAAGCAGAAAGGATGTGATTGGCTTGCTGTGTAATATCCCACAATTTTCTCCTCCCCGTGGATGTTTTATTAGGTTCCTGAGGAGAGTACAGTCCCGGCTCCGGCCCCCGGAAGACCAGCCTCTCCCACTGTGCGACCTTTGCTTCCTGTTGGTCCGGTCAGGCCGCTGAGCCCTGCCAGGGGTCCGCGAGACCTGGCGTCTAAAAAGAAAAAAGGATTGCTTTCAAAAGGGAAGAAACTGCTTAAAAAGTTCTCAAAGTAGATGTCTCTGAGTCTGATTTCAATTTCGTATGTCTACAAAAGCAAACAAATCTCTCTTTTGAAGGAGAAACCGCCAACCTCACAATGTGTCAGTGGAGTCGACAGTGATTTTCTCTTACAAAAAATGAATCTAAATGGCTTTCACGTTAACATGCCACGTATATGTGATGAAATATTAGTATTTCCAGATGAAATTAGCTGTCAGAATGAAACCTCATCTGTCCATACTGTGATATATTTAAGGGCAAAGAGATATTATTGATAATTAATGATTTTTTTTCCCGTTATTATCACATTTTTCCATATACCAAATCAAAGTGCTGGATTTTAAAAGAAAATGTTTAACAGATTTTAATGTTTGTTATGGTGTAGCAACAACCACCTGGTGTTTAAAAAAAGACAAATCTTGTATTAAAGGCACTTCAAACACAGCCTGACAATATCAGTGAAATAGCAGCAAACTATTGCTACAGTATAAACCTCCAGACCATTTTAAGTGCATTAGTCCAATACACAAAAGGACCACAATCAATTCTTTACATTCAATCCCAATAAATTATCATTTAAAAGAGGGCAAGATGCAAAACGGCATAAGGTGCCAATGAGCAAATCCTTTTAAACATTGCTGTGGCCTTCATCTCAACTCAGTAGGACATGATATTTTACCCACAGTAGATCTGATGAATGCATCAGTCTTTGCCAAGTATTCCCCCATCTGCTTGCTATAAAATCAATCTTTTCTGTGTCCTTCATGAGAATGAAGTTATAAAAATTCAATTTCTGTGTTTGCCTTTCAAATGCACAATCGGTGTGTGTTTTCCAATGAATGACTCCCCAGCTAACAGGGAACGTTCTCAGAACATTGGCTTATGTTCTCTAAAAGTTCTGTCAAAGTCATCAAAAACATTCTTGCAGTAATGTTAGAACTTTTCTAATATATATATTATATATCAAAAACTTTATTCTTAAGTTGTTAGTGGAACATTTTAAAAATGTTACAGAATTAAAAAAAGTTTAAATATCCTTGTTATAACCAAACAGTAATGTTAGGACAACATCTAAAAAAACGGATGTTTTGAACATTCCTAACTTTCAAGACGTTTTTAACGTTTTTGTTACTTAATGGAGACGTTAGGAAAACGTTCTTACTACCTAAAATTGTTAGCTGGGTTGTGTGTGTGTATGTGTGTCCCCTCTGCATCCATGTTTGTGCAACCCTTAAAGTAAAAAGGGACAATTGTTGTTCTGACTTTTGTGGTTATGTGATGTGCTGCTAATTCCAAGGTGTTTCCTGTTACTTTCTGAAGTTCATGAGGGTGTTGAGGTCTTCTCAAGAAATGTTTAAGCAAAGATGGTGTCTCGGTATCTCCTCAAAGCTGGTGTACACGCTTCATTTAGGCTGGTTATGAAAACAGGATCTCTAGGCCTATATGACATTCTTGCTGCTGATATCATTCGCTGGTTTTCCTGAGGACTTTGTTAGACACAAACTCCCTGTAATGGTCCATTAGTTAATGGGACCCTAAACTATACCGTAAATTTCAGCAAACAAGATACAGGCTGAATTCCCTCAGGTAAAAACTACCTATGATGGCTCAGTTGTCTCAAGCTATAATCTAGTCGTTTACACAAGGGCCAAATCTCTCTCATGAACATGAAACATCTTGTCCTGAGACTGTATGTGTGAGGTTGAGGTGGTCTTGGTCTGGTGGTCTTTAACAATAATGCGTTTCGATTGCACTCTTGAATGGTTTAATCCAGGGTAAACGCTGTGTGTGCTGTTTGAAAAGCTTTTTTATTTACAAAAGATGATCTAAAAAGTATTAAAGTATTCTATTTAAGCATTTTCATTAAAAAATATGACATTCATGACACACCATTGAGGTGAATGGATGTTTTTTCTTGTTTAAGTAAATCACATGGTTCTATTTATAAAACATATGGTTGGATAAGGAATGTATGTTTAGCTGTCTGTCTGTATAGCTTGCATCATTTTGCCAAAAGAAATAAATAAAAAGAGATGAAATCTATTTTCATTTAACAGAAATATATGATCATAAATCCCGCTGGTGTTTGGTTGCGACTGGACGTTCATTTCTCCCTTCACTTCTTTTGTACTTCAATCCATTTGTAGATAATTTATAAATGTTTATACTTAATTTACAGATTTTCAGACTTTTTTTAGTGCTTCAAGGTTTAATATTCAACAGTGTAAGCGTTTCTTCATGGTGTCTTCAAAAAAAGCTCAAGTCTGCGATTCTGTGCTCGCTCTGTGAATTAAAGAGAAAAAACCTGCTGGTCTGTATTCACCGATATGGACTATAGTGTGTATGTGCATGTGTAGGACTGTGTAAAATATACATTTTCTATGAAAATAAATGTGATATTTTTCAAAACTGCTCTTTGCATTTTCATGGCAAATAGTTAAACCGGCCTGAAGATGGCAGTAGTCGCCTCAGTATCTCAATGATTTCAGACATCATGAATAAGGTGAGTCTATTATCAACTATTATTTATTATTAACTAATTTTATATTCAGAGCCAAGAAATGTATGTATGATGCATGTATGCCTTTATGAAACCATCGTGAGGGTTTGTAATATTGGGTTAGTTGCGCGTTTTCATTGCATCTTAACTGCATTCGTTAAGCATGCACATGTTAATATCACGTTTACTTTTTAATGTTAATTGTTTTATTATTTTAAAAAAGTGTATTTGCAAAGTAAAGGTATCATGCCGATGGAAATATGTTTATTATGAAGTAACTGAGAGAGAGTTGTCGCTTGGGAGTGATTTGTAAACAAATCCGCATGTGTGGTTGCGTTAGCGGGGTTTTATTTATATTATTGCAAATACAAAACGTGCTGGGCATAACATATTTTTTATTATAGTATCAAAAAGAAAATATAGTATTAAAAACAAAGAAACAAAATCATTTTTTAACCTTGTTTAGGACGATACAAATGTACTGACCAGACTAATAGATAAACAATTGGCATAGATGTTTTGCAACTCTGTTATTGATGTGTCAAAAGTTGTAATTGATGATTTACAATATTTAATGCTTAACCAATGGACAGAATTGTTTCTTGCTGTTTGTATGTTGTGGTTGCTGTGCCTTTTGCTTGTGATCTTTTTTTAATAAGAGCATAACAGCACATTTTGACTTATTCTGATCCTGTTACCTTATTAACTGTCTGTGTGTTTGCGTCAAACTGATGTTACTCACACTGTCAAGTTCAGCAAACAAAGCGTTTAATAAACAACATAATGATTTAAAAGTATACTTAATAATGCCAATGAACAATTTTCCCACGCTCATATCATTTCAACCCTGTAGCCTCTGTGCTGTGTGCTGCCACATCTTCTAAATCTATACAGTTTGTTTGCTTTGTGTGAAGAACTAAAATGTCTGACCCTCATCCAGAATCAAAAATTGTTCATCAGTCATAATTATCAGCAAAAAATGAATAGCAGTCTGTTCTTCACACAAACCTGTCGTAAGCCTTCAGAAGATTTGACGTATATTGCACAAAGCGAATGGACCACTTTTGTGTCACGTTTTAATGGTTTTAACTGTGAACTGTCCCTTTAAAAAAGAGAGACCACTCGGGAGAGAAAAGTGTCTCGGCTTGCTGCGGGAGTTTTTAGAGGAACAGGGTGCTGAAATGCAGGAAGACGATGAAGTGTGGGCCAGCCCTGCCCAGAGAAAAAAAAGGCAGAGCGAGAAATGATTATGCTCGTATATCACGGCGCTAGGCTTCTCTTGCTCTTGGCTAGCCTCTCCTTCCATTCAGGAATGAGCTGTAATGATCCCGGGGGCCGTGGGCCAATGGATGTTTAAAATTCTGTCCGGCTTTGACCTCTCGATCAACGCCTTCTTTTAACAAGAGCCCTGAGCAGGGACATGGGAGCCTATTCATCTTCCTGCTCCTTTCGTGAATATTTCAGAGGCTCTAAAGCAGCTCCTTTTTCAGGAAAACAGTGTCTTACCGACCCCTGAATGACAGAGGTGTGTTCAATAGTAGGTTACTCATCGGCCGGGTCAGGGTCAGTTGTAATGGCCGCATTTGTCATCGTCTTCATGAGTACGTTTTGACTGTTCGCTATTTGTAAGCTGAAGGCTGCATACAACAAGTCTCGTCGACACTCGCCATTAATACCGGCACCGCATACAGTAAAAGCAGAGCTTCTGGCTTTGTCTGCGGTTGATGCCCACTGCTACCTGTTATCATAGACTTCCTGCTTCACTTAGAAGTGAGGCACCGGCCTAGTGCCACATACATTAAATAGGAACATGTAGGACTGACCTTTATGTGGGGAGAAAAAAATAGAATAACTTTCAGCAAATTTACGGCAATCAAAACGTGTGGACGTCAGCAGGTCACGTGACACCTGCGATTCCCCGGGGAAGATGCGGAACGACATTGCAGGTTAGCAGTAACTTATCTCTCCATCCTGTAGGGAGCAGAGTGATATACATCCACGACACGCACCGCAGAGCGCATTCATTCATCACCTGCATAGAAATTCAGTTCACACATGGAGAGAGCGTCTCTGCTCAACTTCATCCATAGATCAACGTCACAAAGGTTTTGACGGCCACGTCCAGAGCTTCTAAACGCTCCCTTCCGATTTTTTCGAGGGTTTTCAGTGCATAGATGGACGTACAGCTATTGCTTTGTTTACAAAAGTGATAAATTCTGTTTCTCGACTTCAGTTCAATCATCCACCTTGGGCGCTTTTAAAGGGATAGTTTACCCAAACATGAAAGATCTGTCTGAAAGATTTATTCACTCTGATGTGGTTCTACAACATATGACTTTATTTATTGCGTGGAGCACAAAATTTAGCAGAATGTCGAACCTGCTTTATACATACAATGAAAGTAAATGGTAACCACGGGTGTCTCTAGTCCCCATCCACTTACATTGTATTAAAAAAGCATCTTGGACATAAAAATTGAGAGCACACGGCTTTTAAATATTCCGCTTACTGTTTTTGAAAGGGGTGGAATGGAAAATAAAAATCTGCCCCATCTGTCATTATGTAGCAAATCATTTTAATGTAAATACAGCAAATGTTACTCATTACACTGTGCATTGACAGTGACATTTAAGATTTTGATTTATATGTGAAGGGTGATCTAATCATTTAGCAACTTCAAATCAGTCACGGGGTGAGGGAGATTGAGATACGCATGGTCAGTGTGGTGTATTTAATTTTCTAAGTAGGTTTACTGTCATTCTGTGTTACTGTGGCAACCCATCATTGCGTAATCTGCCAGGGAAAAGCTCAAGTAAATTGTAGGCATGTTGTGCATCTCATGCGCCACGAAATGCAATAGGCTGCGTTCATATCGAACAAAATTCTTAATGGAGCAGGTTGTCAAAATGGGTCACAATCACTAGTGGGTGATTTTACTGACCGCCATTTCATATTATTGCTGCTAAGCTGCTGTTCACCTTTGAGTATCACAGTTCATGACTGCGGTCTATCTAACACCGCTAACATCTGGACATCTGAGCAGATGGGGCAGATATGATGATGCCATGTAAACTAGGCCATGGGGAAATTCATTTTCCAAAGCACTTTGTTTCCAGCTTAGGCTGCACCACTGCCAGGGTTTCCGTGTTGACTTGGAAGACCTGCTGAAACACCTGCATGCAGTAATTGACATGTTATTTCAAGCAGTGACAGTCTTGTCCTGCAGTGTGACGTGCTGTCAAATGTCTAAACAACATTTTCTCTGTTCCTGGTGTCATTATTGTACATGTACACATAAGAAAGTGACAAATGAGATCTCGGTTGTTTCTCAACTTAGACAGCAGTGAGATTAAATGGAGAGCAGAGATGCATTTTCTCTAAGTTTCCTGCTTTTTGGATTGTTCTTTTGAGAAATCTCAGAGCCTCATTCATCTCACATGCACCTTTTCTGAAGTTTCACAAGAGATCTCTAAAATTTACCAGTGTGAAACAGTTAAATAGTGAACAGTTACAACATTTAAAGTATGTGCTTTTATTCATACAGTGTCTTTGTATACATTCAAGAACGTGACAGTCTTAAAAACACACGGTAAACTTTTATAATCTGCAAGCTACAAACAAAGAGCTTTATTGTAAGAAGCAACCATTGTGTAAGACCTTCACACGAGGGCATCCACTTTAAATGTTTTTGATACAGTATTCAGAATGGACAGGCCTTTGATTTAGTCTGTGCATTAAAGATTACTACTGTGTGTGTCCTTGTAGAGGAATTTGTGGCACTTATCAGGACATAAAACCATGCTTCATTAGAGCAAGCAGTGTAGAGCAGCAAAGGTACAGGTCAGACTGTGTATTCTGACTGACAGGAGATTGATGAGCCCATTCATTGAGTTTCTCTATAGTCAGAAATCACACAGAGTTTGGTCGTTCGCGCTGACTTTGAATATAAAGTGGAACGTGTAGCCTGTTGGGAATATGAAAGCAAACGTCATAATGATAAAGATATTGCATGACTTAAGAAAAGTAATATTTGCAAACAAAATATTTAGCGTCACATTCATTTATTTGGGAATTTTAAACTCATCCCAAACTCGTGTTAATTTTTATCTGGAAAAGTGTATTTACTGTATGCATTTATTTATCATGATTGTTTGGCCGTCAACAGGGGACGCTTTAGCGCTGTTCCTCTAAATACCGGCGGTCAAAAGTATTTGTGGGCGATCTTTGCCAAGTTATACTTTTTGAACAACCATCTGGCCACAAAGTGTGTTTTGCAAAATATCTTTTATTCAGTTTGACATCTTAAGTCGCCTTCTACGTTTAAATGCATTATTTCTTTCCATTGCCATACAGCTTAATAATGTTTATGTAGTTATGCATTATTTTATATGTTTTCCATACAAGAGTTCTAGCAATTAGTTGCGCGTTGAGAACAACTAAACCTAAGATCATTGAAAGTCGCTTTGGGAAAAGGCAAATTGATGAGGGAAAGTCAATAATGTTGTTGGTAATGTTCCCTCATGAGGGTGGACAGCACTGAAGCTATCAAGGGCGAGTGCATGTGTTTAATTTGCTGGGGATTAGGCGCATAATCGCTGCACTCGGTGGATCTTGGGCACCAGAATCACAGCCGCGCGGGGATGCGCATCTCTGCAAATGTTTGTTTTGTTGTCTTGTCAAACATGTTTTTCTTTACCATGACATCTGATTTTCTTTTTCCCGTGACAGAAGTGCACAAGAGTTTATTTTGCTTTTCTTAATTTCTTCATTTTTAATGCAGTTTATTTGTAGCAATGTATTAGAGAGATAAAGTCTATTGGCTTCAGTTTTGGAGAACTTTGTGCAGATGAGAACAATGTTGCTGGTGGTTATTGCTTTGTGTTTGTCCTGTGGAGAAGGTAAGAACTTCCTCTCAGCGTTTGGTTTTGAGATGAACATCTATATGCAGTAAATGTGCAGG
This sequence comes from Ambastaia sidthimunki, assembly GCA_036877625.1. Classification (NCBI taxonomy): domain Eukaryota; kingdom Metazoa; phylum Chordata; class Actinopteri; order Cypriniformes; family Botiidae; genus Ambastaia; species Ambastaia sidthimunki. The sequence goes on from JAZGTK010000854.1 coordinate 37,770, forward strand.
CAGAGATGGATTTGATCTGATGTATGATTTTATACTCAAATTGCCGATGTGCGCATTGTTGAAATTAACTTTATTGTAAATGTACTTATGCGTTTGGTTTTTAAGTAAATTTGGTGTTATTGTAAATTTTATTTAAATTAACTGTATTCATACTACATTAATATTACCTTTCATTAGGTTGGATATAGATTTAATTACAGTTTGATTTTGTATTTACAGTATTATTCACTACAATATAAATATGTAGATCAAAATTATAGGAGACAGTTATTTTGAATTAGGAAGGAGTGAATTCTTTGTAAAAATAATAATGATAAACCTTCACTGAGAGCAAAAAAAAATGCTTATTTGTGATGTTAATGATGTTTGTTTATTAGTGGCTATTTAGAAATGATACCCTTACAAATGTATTTGTCATGAATGTGGACGTTCAGTCCTGGTTTGAGCGATGTGAACTCACTCCAGTTTGGCCTAATGTTTCTAGACACTGTAGTGACACTCGTCCATTTTTACCCTCAGGCTCATCCATTAACCTACTTTAACATGGGATTCCTCCACTGAGATTCAAATGCAGTTTATTTGACTGCTAGTTTGTTTTCCTACACTGCAAGTAGTCAATACGATGACAGTAGGACAGTTCATCATATTGATTAATGGCCATGGGTTGATAGACACTATTAGACAGAGATAATGTGCAACAAAGCTTTGGAACAAAGATTTTTTTACTTTACTTAAATGTACATGCACTAAAAATGCCTTACAATGAAAGCCAGTCTTTGAGCATTGGTGAATTCATAGCATAGAGGTGATTGTCATTGTAGTATTATCATAAACTAAAATACAATATACCTTACAATGCAAAACAGATATTGATAGAATTTGTCAGTCATTTGTCTAACTGCAAGTCTTATTGCAGCCTTTCCAACAGGGAACATTATCAGAACAATGGCTAATGTTCTTTCAAAGTTATTAAAAAAGTTCTTGCAGTAATGTTAGTGGAACTTTTTTTGCCTTATATATCATATAAATATCAAAATCGATATGAAGTTGTTAGTGGAACTTAATTGTAAAAGTTACAGAATTAATGGTAATTGTTTTAACAATTTGTTACTTTATGGAAACCTTAGGAAAACGTTCTTGCTTCCTAAAATTGTTAGCTGGGTTACTGCTTTAAACTGGAATAAACATCCTCTTTTTTCCCTTGGAAGCTGTTAGGTGCAGGTTGCATAATTAAATGCGAACAAATGTAATTTCTCTGAAAATGCTGCGATCGGTTATTGAGCCACTAGGAAGGTTTTTATTTCACATGCATGTATCAGCATGTCACAGAGAGCAGCATCTGACAACTTTGTTAAAAAACGCACAGCATGGCCGTATCAACCGTCAGCTTTAAATGCTGCGCTTTAGCAATCAGGGGGCAGTGTGTAGCCCCCCGCCTGTCAGACGAGAAAGGTTAAGCATCTCTCCCAGATGACTGATTTGACAGGCTGCTTGTCCAGACACACAGAACACCTGATCAGAGTGATGTTGACTATGTTTGCCTCCCCCTGCGTTGCTTTATACAAAATCATCCACAATGTTTGTTTTCTTGCTATAGGAATGCAAGATTTTGCAGGCTTGACATCTATGGAAATGTTTTTTGAAAAGATTATAGACTAGACATCGGAGAGAGGTTCAAACTGCCTCAGAATGATGGGTTTAGTCTGACAGCTTTAGACCAATCATTATTTTTTTGCTCTGGCCATGAATAAGAAGGAGCACTGCTTAGAAAATGACTTCTTGGCAACACGACTGCACTGTAGTAATGGCAGCGATAGTGAAGTATAGCCGCATACAACGATAAAACAATTTTGATCGCGTATTTACCAAGCATAATGTTGTGTGAAAGCAACCTTTGCTTTTATGGCGTGTTTGACTGAAAGGTTTTATTTTCAACCGTGTATAATGTAGATTCATCTAAAATATGTACAGCTACAGTGTGTATAGTGTGATGAAGAGACATATATTCTTACAATTGAATTTAGACCATGTATTATCTTGCACTTCTTATTAAAGTTACTGGCTGACAAATAACCGGTTTTCTATACTATTAGTATTTATAATATTGTTCTACTAATTTTACTTTTTGACCATGTGTACAACATATATGGGCCAATGGGGACATATAATGCATATAATAAAACACATATTTTGTAATTTTTCATACTTATGTCTGTTGTGGTAATTAAATTTGATGCATTGTGTTCAGGAATGAAGGTTGTGGAGTTGTCAGGCGACTCAAGATCTCTGTCCCCTTTTGCTGTTCTTCCAACTGTGAACTATCAGATCATCAATGGAGACCACCTTCTCCTCAGAGATGCAGGTCAGGACTCGATGGACTCTCTGAACTCCAGCCTGAGGGTTCAGAGGCAACCTTTCATCCTCACTGGACTGAGTGGCCAGCCAGCCATAAATGTCAGCTATGGTCCCATGTCTTTGGAACAGTCTATACCACAGCACATGATCTACACTGGCCCCAGGATCCGGCCGTTTATACTGGCCCGTCAAGTTCGATCATCTACACCAGCCTTGTACCTGCTCTTTTATGCAACTGGCAGTAGGGGCAATGTGGGCGAAGGGCCTAACCACAACACCCCAGGGCAGAGCGAAGGAGGGAGTATTTGCGTTTCAGCGTATGCCTTCTGGGAAACCAGGGAGGTCACGGGCAGCTGCTCGGTTCCTGTCGATGGTGGCTTCTGCTTGGTGCATCTAAAGCCTGAGCCTGCATGGTTCAGCCCTGGAGGTGGAAGATCTAACTGGGAGCAGAAAAGTGATCAAAGAGGAAACGTTGCTGAGCTTTACTACCAGACCAAACCTAGTCCCAATGTTCAGTGTGTTCCTCAGGACAGCAAGCTGAGGCGGGTTTTACAGCAGGGTGAACTGGGACGGCAGGTTCCTGGACCCAGCATGAAGAAAATTGGGACTGTAAACCTCTTGCGTTCTCCTCCAGGAAACCCCACATTTATGCGTCTGCGTCTCGGAGGTGCCGTCATTATACAGACCTCATCGAAGCCACTGAAAACCACAGACACTGCCACCTTCTATGTGTTCCTGTCAAGTTCCTCACCGGTTGAACATTTCATTCTCAGGTTGGTAGATCTCATCAGAATGTTTTGCTGCAGAAGTATTTTTTGGAAAATCTCTGGTGGATCTAACCTGTCTTTCAGGTCACAATAATTCCACTTGCTCTTAAAAGTCGAAAAATCCATACAAATAATGCAATGTTGAGAAATAGGATTTACTCTGTTCAGGATTATATGGTTTTCTCAGAAGGCAAAACAAATGCCAACTGTTTTCCTGGAAGGGGCTTTGGGTCAAGCTAAAATAAGATGAAGTGGAGGAATATTGGGATTGAGATAACAACATCCCATTTGGAATAGAAGTGTGTCATGGAGCCAAGAGATGTGTCAAATGCCCAGGAAGCTTAGCAGGAATTTAACGAAGTATGTGACACTACAGTCGTGCCACTTTATAGCCGAGAGAACGTAACAGCCTCACTCTCTGTGCAGATTAACGAAATGCAATAACCTTTCTTTTCTCAATTCACTTTTCCAACCGGAGGAATTTCAAAGGCGCTCTTCCATAAATAGAAAAATAATGTGGAAATTATTTTGCAGCATTCATTTCTAAACATTCTTTTTGTTTGTGTGGCTTCCTCCCCCATAAATAATGCATCAACTTAATGGTGCAAGAAAACAAATACCTAATAACCACTTGAGTCCTTTAGGCAGAAATGAACATATTACACAGAGAGCTCTATCGTGCAAAAACACACAGCAATCTGTTTTTATAAGTCTCAACTCACGGCAACCGAAGCAGAACTCCTAACTGAGTAAAATTGGTTTTATTAGCGTGTTTGACTAAAGGTTCTGTTCTTTCTCTGCAGACAAAGTTGTTTTTCGTTCATAAGTTTGTTTGCATTTTTTTGAAGGCAAATTAAACTGCAAAAAAATGTTTCCACCAGAGCTGATGAGGTAAATTGTATTCTGACCCATATTGTGACCCAGTTGTCGTAATCCCTAAGTATTGTTAAATTTAGATTATATTTAGAAGGATATTTTGAATTTTGGGAAGTTATACATCTTCCAGAAAGGTTTTAACTTTGATTAGACTGATTAAACGGTTTTTGGGATTATTTTAGGAGGATTGTTGCGGATCTGAGATACTGAGATATACATCTGAATGGCAGCTGAGCCTCAATATCTGAAGAAACCCCAAATATCCACGGGGCACTTCATTGGGCTTTAATAGGGTTTGCTTTGCCCCCAGCTCTGGCTCAAATGGACATTCGCTTTAGGTGTTAGTGCCAAAGTAAGTGAAGGCTGGTATCCCAAAGAGATTGATTTTATCCCAGGAAAAATCTCTGCCCCACTTCACTACTCCCACCAAGATTGAGTTCAGACCCCCGAGGTTATGACATATAATCCGCGCACTGATTGAAAATTAGTGAAGTCGTTAACCCTTTAGAGATCTGCTCTCTTTCACCCTCTCTCAGGTATTTCATCTGAAGTCTGCCCGGAAAACACAGACACATCTTCTAAAGATCTCATGCAGTTCTGAAGTGCCTTGTGCTCTACAGCAGAGGAAAGAATCCTAGATGTTCATGCTAAAGCTGTGGAGGAGTTTGTGAGGTTGCGACAGAATGCTAACACTAAATTACATTTTAAAAAATGTGTAATAATTAAACAAAAATGGATTTTATTTTGAAGTCAATCTAGATAATAAGGGCTCAACTGACCTGCTTTACAGCAAAATAAACAACATTTCATTCTGATACATTTTCTAATACTCAACTAAAAGTAATTTAATAATTCAGGAAATAATGAATGAAAATAATGAGGCCTGCACTTATGTGACATCACGTATAATATAGTAAAAAAATGGATCCATCTATCTGTGCTGCGCTATTCTGTCGCTAACACTAATACCTTTCATTATGAACATGTTGCATTAGATCATTGTAAGAGATCATTAAAACGTCTGTATAGTTTTAAATGTTTTCAGAGGTGTTATGAAATTGTATTCAGTTTTGTATTTTATTCTGCAGGCAGACGCTGCTGCCCCACATCAATATTCCTCTATCTTTGATTTTGTGTCAGAGATTTATTCCATCAAGATTCTCATTATAGATTTGGCTGAATTCTTTTGCCACTCATGCATACAGTGTTTCTTCCGCTGGCAGACCAAAGCAGAACACAATCACAAACTCTTTCCCCATCTCTCTCTCTCTCTCTCTCTCTCTCTCTCTCTCTCTCTCTCTCTTCCTGTCTCTCTCTCACTCTCTCACTTTCTCTCTCTCTCTTTCTCCCTCTCGGTCTCTCTCTCCCCTCCTCTTTTTTCTTTATCACAATTTCTTTTTTGTCTGTCTTTTATTTTGCTCTCAAGCTTTCATTGTTTCTCTCTCTTTCCCTGAAATTAAAACATGGGATTATCCAACTGAGGGCGTTACTTGTCTTCGGAAATTGCACGTCTGCCCTGAAGATGATGATAATGTAAAGTGGGTCAAGATTAGTGTGTGATCATCTCTCTCTTGAGTCTTGAGGGGTTGATAGACAAGCACTGACCTATTGATCTACATGCAAAAACGATCTGATATCTGCACTGATGTATATGGAGGTTGATATTATTTATTACAGCTCAGTATCATTAAATACCTAAAAGCTGAAAAGCTCTAGTTGCTCTGTGGTAAATGCATGACAAAAAGTGACCTGTACATTTCTCAAAATGTCTCATTTTGTGTTTTATGGGGGAGGAAAAAACTGTATTGGGTTTGGAAACGGCTCGAGGGTGAGTAAATGATGACAATTTTCATTTCTGGTTGAACTAATCCTTTAGCAGCAAATAAATAGAGGCACATATGTGGTTACCTCCCCCAAAGCATTCTGGGAAATAATCATTAAATGCACATCTGTATTTGTCATTTTAATGCACGGTGACTCTTCGCGCATGTTGCTAATGAATCGCGTTTGAGATCCGCAGCATGAAAATCTGTTGTTTTTACGGCAGAATTGAAGAGCTTGGTGTGAAATGGAGAGAAAGAAAGACGGATGAGAGGTCGAGGGAGGATAATGCAGTGTGTCACGACGCTGTCAGCCGCACTCATTCTGTTTTTTCCCCGTGACCCGTTTCCTCTCTGGCCGCAGTTCCCGAGATTTCTGGGAGATGCTCACGTGGCAGAATTCCATGAGTCCCTTCAGTGAGGAGGAGGGAATGAAGAACTGTCTGGCTGGTGGATAAACCCAGGAGACAGAATAAAGAAAAGAAGCATTTGGCTCTGTGTTAGGACTGAATAGTGGACATGTGGGTGTTTTAGAGCAGGCCAACAGAGACGGGATGATTTCTTTTGCTCCTCCCGCTAACCACCCTTGATAAACATGACATGTCTAATAGCTTTATTTTGGACTACAGTGTCTGAATTTTTTTATATAAGATTTATAATGTTAAAAAACATTTGTTAAAAAACATAAAAACAAACGTTACTGCAAGAACTTTCTGATAACTTTTATAGAATGTTAGTCAACGTTCTGTCAGCTGGGAAGTGGAGCAGTGAAGAATCTTTGTTTATATTCTGTCTATCAGAGAGAAGGTTAACGTTTTCAACCCTTAACCTTTCAGTGCACAGGTCAACGTCTATAACATACATGCCCGCAAGCTAACTTTCATTGTTGCTATTGAACACTTTCATTAGCATCTGTATGTGTTTTTTCCCTTTCAATATTGCCTGGAGGCAGCTGTGAGCACTTTGTGCTTTTATATTTTTACATGCACATTAAACTGTGATTACTTTTCATTAGACTCACATACCCAGTCTGGTCCGGTTTGCAGCTTATTTTTCTTGTAAGAATATCTTAAAAGATTTCATGCCATTTAGCAAACCTATCGATTAATTCTTTCTAGAATTGCTGATTGTATCCACCTCATACCTTAAATAAATATGATTCAAGTGGATGTGCTACATAGTGCCAGCCAATCAAACCAGGGCTGATGACTTCAGCCGTAAGTGGGCTGATGACTTCAGTTCTATTTTTATATATGTATGCATTAGACAGTCAGTAAACTGTTGCCACTAAGACAAACTTTCCATTGATATTGTGTGTGATTGTGTTGTTTCTTACAGAGCCACAACAAAAAAAGGTATGTCATTTAGCCGAGCTCGACCCAGTGACGCCAGCCTGTGGGACATCACTCTGGAACCCGGGAGAGGAATCGATGCCCAAACCATTTCTGTGACCTGCCAGAAGAAAAGCACGTTAAGTAGTAAAAGGCAAGTTCTTAGTCCACTATCATCATCATTCTTAGAAACTACTGAACCATGGACTCTTGTTGGCTCACATTTCAAAGGCATTTCATCGTTAAAAAGCTTTTGTGCCCTTGCAATCTGCCAGCTGTGGTCTGTTCCTCTGAAACTGTGAGAATTAAGTGACAGATTGCAAAATTATTTTTTGACGGGAAAAAACAACCTTTTAATTTTCTTTTCCCTCATTGTTCAGGCACTAACAGATGTTCAGACAACCTGTTTCCGCTATTGCATGATGGTATTTTGAATTACAATTAAAGACCATCTTTTTCTGGTTGAAAAGGTCCAGGTTAACAGTATTTACCCTGCAGAATCACCAGACTCTTATTAAATTTAGGCGGCAGTAAAAGAGCCACAGTTTTGTGAGCTGGTGATTTCATGATTAATGGCACAAATGTATTTCATAAGATAGGTATCCATACAGAAAGCAAGTGAAAATAACTTCATAAAAATGTGATATTATTCCATCACTCCGGTTGCTGGTAACCTCACATCTTCTCCGCTGTTATTAAGAAGAATGAGCTCATATTGAGTAGAAAGGAATGAGTTCATATTACCGCTCTGCGTCTCGGAGATCGGCTTGCTTTTCAAATAAAGAGTTTTGAGTGTTTTTGGATCACATTCAAATCCGCCTCAAAAACTGCAAGCATCTTGTTAATAAGATCCTCCATCTGGGTGTCACATTTCTATTGGTCTCATTGGCTCTTGTTTGGTGCCTATGGCGATGGGATGTCATTACCGATGCAAATTACTCCTCTTCTTACTTCACTTCAGTCTCTCTAATGGGAACAGAGCAGCTAGTTTAGTTGTATATTCTGTATGTGTTGTGTAAGTGTACTACAGCTAGGGTAACATACACTAACACACCTTTGTTTTTAATTTTAAAGCAATAAGATCTCAGTACTGCAAACGGTTTATCATAGCTGTTCTCCGATTGCCAGTTATCAAAACTCTTAATAAATATTTTCAACTCTTTAACTTGGTTTGATTTAAAACAATCCTTCACTGAAAATTGCTAAGGTAATGATAATAGGCGTATTAGCTCAGCCTTCCTGCGTTAGCAGCGCAAAGGTTGTGGGTTCGATCCCAGGGGAATGCAAGTACTGATAAAAAAAAAAAATGATGTATACATTAAATTCACTGTAAGTCTGCCAAATGAATAAATGTAAATGTAAATGTCATTACACTAATTACTACCTGTAGAAAACTGCCCACTCAATAGAAAACATGCCTATATGTGAATGCAAATACATGTGAATAAGACCCAGTGTCACCAGCTCCCCTTCAGGAAGTTGTATCTTCTGTGTAGGTGTTTCCTCTACATTTTACAGCGATGACCCACTTATCTGTAATCATCCTCAGAGCACCAGCATGTTAAAGCAGCTTAAAAGGGCGGCACGTTCAGTGCAAGATTAGAGCAGAGATCTGCAGTCTTAGCCACCACATTAACCACTGAAGAGCTGAGAGAATCCATAAAACAGTGATGATAGGAGACGAATCAGCCACTTGACCAATCAGTGCATGCTCGCCTCATTTGAGACAATGCATTATGAAGGTGATTTTGGAAGTATCAAATCCCAATGCATTTCCCAGCTTGGTTGTGAGAACGTTTCTATTAAGTAACAAAGCATTAAGCTCTTTAAAAATTCCACTGTCCACATTGTTTTTGTGGTATATATTTATTTTATTTGAGAAATAACATAAAAACAATTCTACTAACATTACTGCAAGAATGTTTTTGATAACAGAACTTTTAGAGAACATAAGCCAACATTCTGAGAATGTTCTCATCCTCTCAGGTGTACCTACCCTGTCCTGTTGAATCTAAGTCATCAACCTACAAGTAATCCAGCCTTCCATTTTCCTGAGAGCTACTGCATTCCGTATAAAAATGCAAGAACCATTAGGAATTTCAAAAGCATTTGATTTTAGTTAGCAATGTGAAAGCACTTTATTGAAGCAAATTTCAGCAGAACAGCAGAATGTGAGCTGAATACTTGTGTTCCTGCATGAACTTGCTGGTTGGAATATTGAGTGTTTTAATGCTATACTAAAGTGGATCAGAAGCCAGGCCAGTGACTTCACACTGATTTCACATTGTCCTCTTTGATTTGGTACATTTCTCCGTTGACCCAGTTTGATGTGGGGATGGACTTGCGTCACTAGTAACAGTGCTTATTGAGATGTGACTCCAGATGTTTAATTTTACAGAGGTCTTCTAGAGGTCTTGCAGATGGACTTTGAGACGGAGGAGCAGAGCGACCAATTAGAGAGCCAGATGATCACGTGGCGGCTGGAGTTGCCTGGAAACATGATTCGGGATGAAGGGACCATGAGGATCTACACCATCCAGAGAGACTACGTGGGCATAGCGCCTCTGATCACGGTTAGCCGCGTGCGAATGTTTGCGTTTGTGCGACTGTTTGAATTTAGAAATGAATTAAAAACGTTTTCCTTTAAGTTTTTGCAAGGTTCTGTGAGGTCATGTTTTGTAAGGTTGTCCTATAATTTGGAAACTGTGCAACAAGTCTTTTCATGCTTCTGTGTAAAGGCCTTTGACTATAAAGCTACAGCGACAGCCCTTATAAATGATTTATGTGCCTTTCTTTTGTCTGTGTGTGTTTGCAGATGTGTGCGTGTTAATTGTCCAGAGGCTTCAATGCCGTCGCTTCTCTCTTTGATCAAACCCCCCCCACCGCTGGTTAAACTAACCCCTTGGTGACCTTATAAAGCACACTCATTCATTTACTACCAAGTTAACCACCAACCATTCAAATATATTCAGTGATCTTGCTTTTATAGCACTTCAATATTCTTGACAAATGGAAAAGGTTGTGACAATTCACGTCGAGCGCCCGTTATAAAGCCAGCTGTCATATTTACTTACAGAGACAAAGTGTTTCACAGCACAGATCTGCACACTGAATAAGTAGGATTTTGTCGGTAACTTTTCAAATCACGGTCGGCATCTGTTGTGTTGCGGTTGTGGGATGTTCGGCCGCATCTGTTGGGTCTGGAAGTTAAATCTACACTCAAACCTAATCATCCAAACGTATTCGTCATCAGCACGACACACTGCAAGATAATCATTAGAGGGTATTAAACTCCAACTGAGTTTGACAAATGCAGATCTCATCTGATCCTCCATTGTTGCAGTGACATTTTTGCCCTGTTTAAGCTTTTTCATGCTGCTGAATAGAGATGTCTGTCATACTGTAGGAGCTTATTAGATGATGAGAATATCTTGTAATATTACAGTAAAACTTTCAATGCCAAACCCGGTTCACGGCCTGTTTTACTGTTTCTAAGTGAAACAAGATGAGAAAATACGGATCAGATGTATGTTATTATCTATTGGAAATCAAATGGAAAGCAAAAAGTGGGTGTTCTTTACCAAAAAGAAGACAGAACTGAATGTGAGTTTGCTAAAACAATGTTTATTTACCTTTTTGACTATTGGTAAAACAGTAGGCTGCTTGGCTTATGTGATGTCACATTGAAAAGTTGTTTCAGAAAATTATTTAGAGCAACACACACCAATGAATCAATCACAATTATACCAGAAACATGAATTTGAAAAATAAACAGATTTTGGTTTTCATTGCATGTTATCTTCATGCTGTACCTCAGTGATCATTCAGTCATTTTCTGACACAGGATACAGAGCTCCTCAACACGGCCGTGCTGACTGGTAAGAGGGTTTCTGTACCTGTGAAGGTTCTGGGAGTGGAGGCTGATGGCTCCATCACAGACATCACCAACTCTTCCCGCTGCAGGTCTTCAGACCAGGATGTCCTGAAGGTAATGTATGTCAAGGTCAGGCCAGCAATCTCACACTCTGGGTGCTTCCTATTAGCAGTCTTACACTGCCTTTAAATGACATGTCTGTTAGAAGCTGACAAGCTGACGAGGGTCATTGGAGGCAGTACGGGCTGACCATCACATTCAGTTCTGAGAGGAAAAAGGGCAGCGAGGGACAATGATGGAGGGAGATGTTTATTCACTAGCCCAACCGCTTTTGCTTTAGAACCCACATTTTACTTGGGACATCAAGCGTTTTGGCACCCAAACCAAATTTGTTTTCCAGACACCTGCCGTGTTTTTGCATGTTTAATTTCAACTTGAACACTCTGCTGTTGCTTTTTCATCCTAAGACACTGAAGGTGCATGAAGATATGAAGATAAATCTCTGGTCCCCATTCATCTTTCTACAAAGCTGAGTCAAGTAAATGTAGAGAGTCACTAATTAATTCAGTGGTAGAGAGTAAATGACATGCAAGGAATTATGGGAGAGTTCTGCACACATACATACAAGCCCACGCGCATATGTCTTTCACACACACACACACACACACACACACACACATTTCTGCTCGCTCCTCATGAATAAATGAACTGACTGGAATACAAAGGGAAAGAGCAAGAGAAGACATTTCTCTGTTCCTTGGAAAGATTTTAATGACACAGAGTACAGACCAACTGCCCTCGGTGGTTCAACAATTAATCTTGGAAGGATTGGAGATTGAATTAAATTCTGTAGCACTTTTTCCAGTGTGAATTGTTTCAAAGCAGTTGAGTTGAGATGAGAGGAATAAAGCAGTGGCCACAGATTCTCTTAATGGGCACGAACAATGTACACACAGCCCATTTCTTTTTGCTACACTGACAGTCATGTCTACATTAGCATGAAGTGGCTTTTTGTATTTTCAATTGATTTACACTTAAATCATTTAGCCAGTAATTGTATCTAAGCGATTAAAAAAGGAATGTCCCAGCTAACAATTTTAGGTTGTAAAAAACCTTTCCCCAATGTTTTTATTATATGTAATAATAATATTATATTTTATATAATATATATTATATTTTATATTATACATTTTTGATTACTTTAAGAGAACTTTAAGAGAATATTAGCCAACATTCTGAGAACGTTCCCTGTTGGATGTGCACAAAGGAGAGATTTCGTCGGTCTTTCCTTCCTGCTGCTGTAAGACTATTTAACGAACACTGCTGATTTATTATTATTTATTTATAAACTCTTACAGTACTTCACTCACAGTTTAAGTGCAATATTCCAATGTGCCATCCCAATGTGCAATATTTCAATGTGCAATCCTTTGTGCCAGGTTTTTGTTT
>JAZGTK010000855.1:0-41065 GCA_036877625.1 Ambastaia sidthimunki
TGGTGATGAATTGTTTATCTGGAAATCAGTCCGTCTATTTGCACCAGTTTGACCCATTCAGGATGATTTTCAGACCAGTGGTTTGTATGACAGGTGACACTGACAGACTGACAGAGCAGATATCAGCCAATCACAGCACATGAGGCGGTAGTCTTATGCGACTTTGCTTCTGTGTTTTGGGACCTCTGTGATAACTAAAAAAAGCTCAGACAAAAGAGATGCTTCCCTTTACTTTAATAATACTTCCCTTTACTTTTATGTAATATATATATAGCTTTGTAGGAGAAAACAACATTTCTATTCACACTGGCTAATGCCTACAATAACTGGCTAAACCGTAAAAAACAGTAATCAGAGAAACTGACTTTAAGGCAATAAAAATAAACTGTCTGTGGTTCTTGCCATACAAACCTGACAGCAGAACTCTGCAAAATCAGCAATTTAAAATACGTTCTTTATTAAAGTACAGTAATCTCCATCATTCTGCTTGGAAGCCTTCATGCACTGTTTGTCTGTGCCAGATGTGAAGGGATGCTCCCCTCCCTCAGAGCTCCCCTGATACCGAGGGCACATTAGCTACATGTGACCGACATATGGGGTGACATCATGTAAATTTGACCACTTTGCACTATCTGCAATGCAGAGGACACAGTGGCTTTGACATATGTCACCATATGGCTTGGGATACCAAGATATCTGCCAGAGAGACAGAAAACACAGTAGGTTGATAATATATTGGAGGCCATGAGTGCCATGCACCTATTATGCCTGAGGAGGCACCAGTACCAGCAATGAGTTACTGGTTACTTTGTGCCAAAGATGTAATAGTTTAGCATGCAAGAGGACCCAGGTTCAAATCCCTAACATATAATATATAGTGCTTTAATAAACCAAGTAAAATTGCAACTAAACTTTCCACCACTTATCACCCTGTATTTGTATTGTATGGGATAGAGCAGCTTTAACATTTTGATAATTCATTTGGTTTTCCACTGAACAAAGAATGGAGCACACATTTCATTGAACGGGCATGATTCCCCTGTTGGTGGCAAATCAGCTAAGACTAATTTGTGCAATTTTTAAAAAAAGCAAATGCAGAATCTCTAAAGTGAAGCACACAGAAACAGGAAAGACGTCCAGATTACAGGCACAATGTAGACAATGAACAGGAGCTGAAATTTGCAGGCCACTGGGTTCACTTTGCTCTGAGCTTTCCTGCCTTCCCCTGTAGTCGTGTTAGCGCCTCTTCTCCTATTGAAATGTAGACATTGATATATTGGAGGGCTTGCCTTTGGAAGTTCATTGCCAAAGCGAGTACTAATGAGGGAGCCGGTGCCTGAAGCATCGCCTGCTTTGTGGAGATCTACAGGATGAAAACATATTCAGGTGTCAATCTCCCGCTGGTTTAATAAAACTCACAGAAGATGGTTCATTGTTAGCGGCTAGCGCTACACTGAGCGCCATGGCCACTCGTGCACCGCTCTCTTTCTCTCGCTGTTTCTCTCAGACTTGCTTTTATGTCTGCACTGTTTTTACAGTCTATCTCGCTCTTTGTCTCTCCTGAGGAAAGAGGAAGCAATCAGAGGCTTTTTATTAGACCTGCAGGCTATAGGGAAGGGGTGTGGTATGATTTTCCTCATTTTTGTCATAAAAGACCTCAACGCCTAAGACACACAAAGCACCAGAGAACAGCACAGCCGGGGTCCGCCTGGAGCAAATGAATAAATAAAGGTACATAAGAGAAGTTCAGTCACCACAGTTATTTAGCTATCAGTAACTAATAGCTGAATGTCTCACTTCCAAACAAGTGTACACACAGTATAAACAAACAGAGGCTTTAAAGGACAAAGAAGTTTACTGTAGAACAAACTGTACTATGTAAAATAACAGATTTTGCATGCAATGCACACAGTGTTCCTGTAGCTCAACTGGTAGAGCATTGCGTTAGCAGCGCAAAGGTTGTGGGTTCGATCCCAGGAAATACAAGTACTGATAAAATGTATATCTTGAATTTAAGGGTTTACATTTTTATCATTACGTGTTCTCGGGGCATTAAACCCACAACTTTTGTGCTGCTAACACAAGCTCTACCCACTGAGCTACAGGAAAACAAGTTATGCTACAGTTAGATTTTTAACTACCAAAAATAATATATCAGGAATATATCACATTCAAAAGATGAGCAGAGTCTGGTGCTAAAGCTAAAACTGATGCCAAAAACTGTACAAATGTATAGGATCTTTTAACCTTTTAAAGGAACCTTTATATTTAAGAGTGTTGGCAGGAGGGAATTGGAATTTGGGCATGTTGAGGTGAGCTTGAGGTGATATATTGTCAATCATGTGTAGGGTGTGGGTTGTCACCATAGACAGACCACTGAACAAATAAGAAGCTTGTAGGTGATAGTAACAAATGTAGCAGGCAGACAGAGAAGCATGGAGTGAGAAGTTAAGTGAGGACAGTCTGGCTTGAGCAAGTTCTTCAGTTAAAGTGGCCAGGTTTAAAGGCTGATTAATAGAGATCAAGCACATTGTTCTTGGTGAGAAAGTTAGACATCTGGCTTAATACAGGACTCAAAAGATGTTAACATGAAAGGAAATAGAGAGACCGGCCAGCGGTCTTCATCTGTTAAATCTCAAATGAGGTCAGCTGTGGAGTGAGGAGGGTTAGCCAGTAGATTGTGTCAAGGTTCTGAGTAAATGAGGTACAAGTGTTGGCTACTTTGTATATTGAAGAAGTGAAGAGGTAAAGGAACTACATCACAGAGTTTCTCTGAAAGTCACAATAGGGTGAAATTTTTAACTGTCACGATCATGATATGGACAAACGTGTCATCACTTTGGCCCAAGCTCTGGAGGCGTGCATGAAAGCCTGATGTGTCCATGATTAAAACAGGCCATTTCATATCAAACTTGTGTTTGACAGAAAAAAAAGCCATATAGTTTTGGAATGACATGAGAGTAAATAAATTATGAAAAAAAAATCTTTTTTGGGTGAAACATCACTTTAAGCTCATTTAGCAGGAATCTGTTCTCTTGCATTTATGTAAGCAGGAAATATTCTAATTTTATGAGATCATCTTGTATGTTGGCTGTAAGCAACAAATAGTGTTTTATGCAAAGTGTTCACAGGAGGAGGAACTAACATGAATTACACAAGTTCCTCACTGTCTTTCCTCATTGGACTCCTGCGAATCCTTAGCTCTGTGTACATCTAGAGGATGTAGCCGCCTCTAAGAATAGTTTTGCTAAATTCTGTTGTATAATTGTGGATAACTGGTTGCTAGGTGTGGAGAAAGCTTAAATTGTCTTAACACAGGGATGATTTTCTTTGAGTAGTAGAGTCCATGCAGCAATAAAATGTTATATGAATGAGTGCTGTTAATTAATTGGCAAATGAAGACAACTGAAACTGGCCTATTTAACAATTTACTGCACTGACACACTCCCACACAATCTGCTTCACAACAAGCAGGTGGAAAGCAACACAATTGCTTAAAAAGGACAAACAATAAACAAGATGTTATGTTCAAAATTACTGTGATGTATATTTATTGACTACAATTTAATTACAGTGTGTGACTTACTTTGTTTTCAAATGTTCCTGAGCAACCAGCAGGGCCAAATATTATACAGTGCAAAATAATGTTTATATATGTAACCGAACAATTTTATTCATGTGGTAAAAATTTAAATGAACCGTTTTATCATGTCAAACTTGTTTAACATGACTTAATCAATTGACTGCATTAGCAACAAACCAAAAATCCAAAGTTTAGATGTTCCCATCCATTTTAATTGATTTAATTTTTAATAAAAAATGAATGTCTCAAAATTTGAAAATAATTTTGAGCTGTTCTCTATGGTTTTACAGCATCAGTTATTAAAATGTGAGTTATATACAGATATAATAGCTATAATATAGAGTTATTATTGTGTAAACTTTGAAATAATGAGACTTTGAAAAGCTGAGTCAAAACAAAAATTAAACCTTTGGCCCTTATTTGACAAGCCAACACTAGAAATAGGTAAGTAGTTTTAGGTAATTCAAACAATCAAGCTAAATTTGGTTTCGAAAATAACTTTCAGTCACTCACTATTAAACTTTGAATCTCAGTTGTGTGGGTGTTGTGTGATTTAAGGTACAGCAGGAAAAAAAAAATCAATACTTCAGATTGTATATAACAAAAAGAAAAAATTAGGAATTCTCCCTGTGGTTTGCTATAGTTGGTTCAAAATGACTGTTGTTAGCCTATGAGCTCCTGAAAATGTATTTTCAGATTGCTGTGAAAAGCTTGTAAAAATAGCTTCATTTCACAAATGGCTCACAGATTGTTCAAAGCATAATGCTGTAACACAAAGTGGCAACATTCTGAAACACATTTACTCTGAAAGGTTAGTGTCAAGAGTCAGGCTTGACCACTAACCACAAAAACAAAAAAATACCTCTACGAAAAAAAGAAACATCTACGATGCCCTTGCTTGCACCTGCGGCATTGAAATTCAGCATGTGGGTCGAGCATTGTTGTGGGTCATGTCTTCATTTGTAATGTGGCGGTGCTTTTGCTGACCATTATAAAGAAACCATGGAGTTTTCTAGAAGTAGTGTATGAGCCGTAACAAGGATGGGCCCCCGAGACCAACATGCTGCTATTTTACCCCAGCCAGCGGGGCGCTATCATTTGTCTAATGGGCACCGTGCTCTCCACCAATCGAAAGCAGCCTAATAGAGCAACTCCACACCATGGCAACAGCGGCAATGGTGGCCGTGGCAACAACAGGGAGGAGCTGTCATACTCGCTGCCAAAAAGAGAGCATGCTTAACAAAGATAATTATCCCTTTTTAAAGAGCCGGTTGCTATCCTTCAGCATAATGTGCTAATTGCCACAAGACGTAGAAAATATATACAGCATCGTTTAAGAAAAAACAATGGAGGTTTGATTTAAGGGGGGAAGGGGGACAGATGTGGAGTATTAAATCTGTGGCGCTTGCACACCCAGCTTAGCTATAACACAGGCAGAATACAGGACGACCTCCAACACTTTGGAAGATGACAAGAGCCTGTCTGCCTGGAAATGCAACACCCCCAAACCTCACCTCAACTCTGCATACTGAAAAGGTTAACACTGTCACTCAAACTCAACTTTCACTCGCTCTCTCCCAACCGTGCACATTTTAGAGGAAGAGACAATAACAGAAAACATGCCTTTGCAGCAACAAATGTCAACTGGAAACATTGAGAACAAGTTAAGGCATTAGCAGCTAGTGCGAAGAGGCGTGACCTAGAGAAAATCTGTCACAGTTAAATTTAGGTAATAAAAATAACTCCCAGGTATCTATCTTGTCCTGAGGAGAACAAAACAAAAGAGCAAATTCAGACAGTGTCTGCACTGCCAATAAGAAGCAGTCTTAAACCTGGCAACAGAAAGCTTTTTTAGACCACATTTTTCATGTTCTTGACACTGAACATGAAGTTGTATTCCCCTTGCTGAATTTTGTAGAATTTGATTGGTTGAAATGTTGCTAGCCAAAATTTCTCCTCACTCCAGCAACAGCGGAGCACTAGACGCCCCACGTCCTGTAAAGGGGGGCTTCAGCGCCTGATTGGCTCTTTTATCAAGCCCACCTTCCTCGCTCGCTTCACCAGCCAGTGTGCTAATTTATTCAGAGTGTCACACTTCAGGCTGAGATGTGTGTCTTACTCTGTCGCTTCAGTGTGTGCGTTGCTAACAGCAGGGGAAGGTGGGAAAGGTGTGTGTGTACTCTGGGTACCCCAGTGGAGTGAAGGGTTTTAAAGTTTGTTTAGGAGGGGCACGTGAAGCATGCGTTTGTTTGCTTGTTTGTCTGTCTGACAGACAGAAATATTTCTTGTGGGAGGGGCTTATAACTGGTGTCTAATCATGTGATTGTTTTTGTTTATAAGTTCACATGTTTACAGAGGTTGGAAGCTGAATGAACATCAATGAACATCAAACTTATTCACAAATATTAGCAACATATTTAGTCAACATTTTAAAAACATAGACGTATCATTTATTTATAACACTTTACAATAAGGTGTTATATGTTAACAGTAGTTTATCATGATTAATAAATGTAGAAGTATTGACTGGAATATACAACCTTAGTGTAAAGTGTTAATAAAAGTTTCTTAAAAAAAACAGACTGTGGCAAACATAATCCATTTATGTGTCTAAATCTGTTCAATCACACCTTCCACTGAACATGAACAAAAATACAGCCAACATCTGTTTGTCTATATACAGTATATATATATATATATATACACGTGGTGTATATACTGTATCTACACACACACTAGCACATTTACACATATTTGTGTGTGTGCGCGCATGTGTGTATACATGCACAAATGTGCCATTTTTAATAATGAATTAAATGAATTAACAGTGATGTATGTGACTGTTATCTGAACCCAGATCAACATTCAAACTAAGACACCTTACACGTTTATATAAAAGTATAAGCTTGTTAAAAGGTCTGTTTTTCATTTGATGTCTTACCCCACCTAACGCACCAAATGTGAACCAGGACTGGCACTGCTACCCCCTCAAAAAACAGGTGCATGATGCCCCTGCACGAAAGCAGCCTCCCACCCAAACCCCCTGAAAACCACTGGCACAGTGCCAAAAACCCAGCGTGACCGACAGAGGACTTTATCATAATAGCGTTCAATCGTGACCCGACTGAACAGACACAACTCATTTACTGTTATTCTCTGACGTTACGCTGGATTGATCAAGATCTGAGAGGTTAATTCTGAATAAGCTGACCTTGCGCTTTCTATTAAGAGGCGGCGTTGCAGGTGTCCTGCAGCGAAACATCAATAGCGGCACCTGTGGGGTCATTTGAATAATCTGCTTAGCGAGATTCCAGGATGCTGTAAGAGCTCGCGCAACTCGCACAATTTTCCTGCTGTCTTTCTACCGAATATACGTGTCCACAACTGAGCCGTGAAACATTTATAAAAGTTCAAATAAGCGGTAAATGTACACATGGAAAAATATTGTCTGAGCTTTGCCATGGTAGAATCGCAGGAACAGAAATGAAAATGAATAAAAATGACACGTTTTTATTTATTGCTCACAGGATGTTGGGTTACACTTTATATTAAGATTTGTTGCTTATATTAAGATCCTTGTAACAGAGTAATTCATTCAAGTACTGAGTAAAATTAATTAAAATAAACTTACTATAGGATTAGGATTTATTTTTGATTTAGAGATAGTTTTTTTAAATTAACTAAAATTTACTGTCATATCTATAGTAAGGACATGTAACATGGAGCAAAGACATTGTAAAATGAAGTTAAACTGAATGCCTTTTTCATAACTCAGTCGGTTTAATTGATTTCTCAGTTATGTATCAACATTGTCTCAAATGTTTCTCCAAAACTGACATAATTATAATAAAAATTGACACAAATAAGTAAGTGTAGATTTTCTCTACAGCAAAGCTGTGACACTGTTATGATCATTTGTGAAGAATCTGTGAAGAAGGAGAGTTAAACAATGTCTCCATTTGCTCTCTATTTAAACTCATCTATGCAATTTACACCGTATAGAGAAACAAGGAAAAGATTGTAAAGCAACCTAAGATCTCACAAAAGGATTAATGGAACTGCACTGACCAATAATATCCTACAGTCAGTCCTGATGATCAAAAAACAACCTTCTCTCTTCTATTCATCACATACCACACAACTTTCAAGCATGTTATTAACAGCAAAGTACGCTGATAATTCCTCAGTCTGTGCAGGCATGTGTGTATAGATACATTTCAATTGCCTGTTTTCAATTGGCCCGGACTGTGTGCAGATTTAACAGATTTTCCTGCAGGAATAATGCATATCAATGACTTGTTCCCGATCCCTGTTTTGGCAGCCTGTCTTCAGGCTGTTAATTGCACTTGGCGTGTACATGAGAGGAAATCGCAGTGTGTAGAAACTGCCTCTGTGTTGTGTTTGAGTCTGTCTGTGTTGTCTTGGCTCAATAAAAAAGCAGCGTTCACTAAAACAGCGCGCCCACACACTTCCTACAAGTTTGTCACAAGCTTTTTTATGAGCTTAAATGTCTTTACTGTCTTCTTTATTTACTAAGAAAAACAACTTCAAAGAAATAAATGCACTCATTTACATGTTATTGGAAATAAACTTTCATCATTGTTTTTCATTTCTTTTTTTTAACTAAATGCAGCAATTTCTTCAAATGTGAAAATTGGTATTTGGGAGGATGAGGTAATTTCGGGGGAATGGAGGTGCGTTTGCGTCATTGATTTAGCCCATAAATCAGTACACAGTTACCCTGAAACAATTACAGTGACAGAGATTAAACGAGCCAATCAGGAAGCGCCGATGTCTTTGTTCCCTCATGTTATCTTCGGCACCGTCATCGCCCATGGAAACATAAAGCGGGTCTGTGATGGATGAATGTGCTACTTTTCCTCTCAAGAAAAAAGCAGCCACAACACGCATGCAAGATTTGAGTTGTTATTTCATCAGCCAATCGTAAAGGCAATATGGTCGCCTAAACAAAAGCCTGGCAACGCTCCAGTTCTAGCATAACAACCGTGGTCTTCATGCTCTTCCCTTCTGCAGTTCTGCTTGTCTCAAAAAGGCCTGCTAATTAAAATAAACCAAACACAATCAATGATGCTTAATGCCTCTAATTCAAAATAAATGCAGGGAGCTCGTCATTGTAACAGGCTTAAATATCTAATTAATTATTATTTGTTGATTGTTAATCATGGAGGGAGACAAAAGCAATAGCCTGGCATTGTTGTAAGATACCATAAGCAGGTTATTCACAGGCCTGTTGATAAAACAGGGGGCGTGTATTAATTGCACCTTCTGATTGAAAGTCACCTCAGTAACCCCACAGTGTAAATAAGTTTCAAATAAGCATCTGCTTTTAGATAGAAAATCACAGTTTTTTTCTCTTTAAAAGACTTCAGGAGAATTGTATTTTTGATCTTGTATTTATTTTTGATCTGTATTTTAGTAAAGTAAAATGTTAATTTGCATGGATGAGTCTTGTTTTCCCAGCAGGAGGTCCAGTATAGAGAACGCCCCGTATAAATCAGAGACTAATACCTTTGAACTCAGGACACTCATTAAAGTGATATTACATGTTAATCATGCCTATTTATGGTCTTTCCAAATTCCAAATTATATATTTTCATTGAACTGCCACGGCATCATTTAGTAACGTTAATATTTAACTCAGATACCTCAAATTAATTTCTCACCACGATTTAACCTAGGAGATGAGCTAACCTCAACTTCAATTATTAATGACAATGGATTAAATATCTTTAGCGTAATTAATGAGGGGCTAATTATTTATGTTTTAGTTCATTAGTCAACTTCTCACAATGCCATTGGTTGGCTTACTATTATTACCTTTGAAGTTTAGTGTGGCAATTGAACTGGGTCCTTTTGATCTAGCGATTAAATAATTGAACGTAACTCGGTTCTGTTGATCTCGGAGTGGCGATTGTGTCATATTCTGCTCAATTACAAGCCCAAACAGTCCCGACTCTACAGCACAGACGCAATCACATTTGACAGAGTTATTGAGAATATGGAAATCACTCCTCACTAATGAGCAGATGTGAGTTTGGCAGCAGGAAATCTCTCTCTTTCTCCCTTTCTTTATTTGCCTCTTTCTCCCGTTTCAGCCTTTATGTCTCACTCCATCAAGTCATTGAATTTCAGAAGACCCAGAATGACTTCAAATGATTTCCTGTGACTGGTTATCGATCTGTTTTGTGTTTAAAAGAAGTGTGAGGTGTGTGTGTGTGTGTGTGTGTGTGTGCTTCTTTTCTTGTGAAGCTCAATAGTCTGACACTGTGTATTGTGTATATGTACTGTATGAATAGGAACACATACTGATAATAAACTGAAACCTTGAATGCATTGTAAATTGCTTTGAATAAAAGCATTTATCAAATGAATAAATATCACACTACAGGTCAAACATTTGGACACACCAACTTATTCTTTTCATTCATATTTTTTACATTTTAGAGTAATTGTAAAGTCATCAAAACTATCAAATGGATCACAGATGGAAATACTGGAATTTTGTGGTAAACACATATTGTATAATAACCCAAAAAAACATTTCAGATTATTTTCTACACATGATAATCAATCACTGTTTGTCTACAAAGCTAATGTCAGGAATTAGATCAAAGGATTTTTAGGATCATAGGAAACAAATTCAGTCAAGTGTGTCCAAGCATTTTTTTGGTGTATATGTTGATTCCTAAAAAAAGCCTGCATGACTACAGTAAGATGGAGTTTCCTTTTATTTTTTTAAGAAAAAGGTAAAAAAAAAAGTTAAAAAAAGAAAATTCTACCCAAAACTGTTAATCTTTAAAAAGCATGCAAGTCTCATATGCCCGATTAAAACACAGCTGAACAATGAATGCTATCACCATTGGTTGTTGGTAATGTACACCCAGGACAGGGCGTGCCGCGTAAGGATGCCAGTGGGGTGAAATCTCTGCTTGCCCCCTCTGAGTGATGGATGGGGTTTGCCCTGCTCCATCTGGGCATGGATGGGCCACATCCATCATGTCCCCAACTGAGAGGGAGAATATGAGTCTGAGCCCCTGAACGCTTTACTCCACAATATGGCATCTTTACCCTCTCACCCTCCCAATATACAATATTTCCCATGTTTCCCAATTAACTCCATAATAACCAACTGCTGTTTACAAAGGTTCAGTCCTGTGAAATTGTAGTTATAAAGTCATTAGGTATTTACCCTTAGCATCTCGATTTAACCAGCTGACCCTGAAAGGGCAATACAGTCAACTGTGACCCTGCAACACGTGTTGTGTAGCACATATATATTAATAGGCCAAATGGTAAATAATAACCTTGTTTTTAATGAAGTTTGCTAGTTTATCACCTGCCTGTAACCTACAGACTACAATACAATGTTGTAAATTACTTTACATTTAATTACATTTGTGTCATCATTTAATTATGCCATTGCCAACCTGTATGAATGTTTTTCGTCTGTAGTACACAAATGTATTAATATTTATTGTCTGTATTTATAATATTGCTTGCAAAAAGGACCATAAAAGTATCATTAAAGTGAACTTGTGTACTTTGTGTACTTGTGAACTCTCATGACCTTTCATAAGTGAGCCAAGCAGAACTAGGGCATCTGTCAAGATGTTCAGTGTATAGTGACTTATAGAACATTTCAGTGTCACACATTGCTTTTGCAAAGCTTTTGCAATTGCTTTTGTTAGAATACATGAATACAGTATGGCACATAAGTCGTACAGACCACTATATGATATTGTCATAGTGCTTTACGTTTTTTTCAGAAGCGTGAATGCCTCAGTCACTATTCTGATGTGAAGAATTCTTCAACATGTGTTACACATAAGAACGACAATCTTAAAGGTCCTGAAAGACATGAGGGTAAGTAAATAATGACAGAATTTTCGTTTATGGGTGAACTGTCTCTTTAAGAGCAAAGCATCTAGACATAAATGTCCACATTCTGAGCGTGTAATGTGTTTGTGTTCATGCAGAAATAAGGACAGCATAATTGTGAAGACACTGAAAGCACTAATAGCTCAGGCCTCATAAGGACTAATAATCAAACACACATCGACTATATTAGCGACATTCATTTAGGAACTGGACTAACAAATTCTCGCAACACTGTGCTAATGAATCTCTCCTCCAGTGTGAAGGGTCTTTATGTTTAAATGCAAGGGGGAAAATATTATTTTGCTGTCAAGTCCATCTGCTTAATTTTCCAATGCAGAGATCTCTTTTAAAAGCTTACAGACACAAACAGGAAACCTGAAGAAAATAATTTTCCAATTAACTACACCAATTCAATACCAGAATAATTTCATTTCTCATTTTGGGAATTAAAATCTGTGGTGTGCCACAGAGAGACAAAATGGAATGACAGAGAGATAGAGAGAGAGACAGAGAGAGAGAGAGAGCTGATGTGTGAACATATGTTTGGCTGTCATTAGCTTTTCCATTATCACTTATGAAAGCTGCAACTAATTCTGCTGTTTACAGGCAAATGTCTCTTTAAATTATGATTTCAAAGAAAGACATGTGTCTTTCTTTGACTCTGAAAATAGAAAATAGAAAAAAAAAACATGTGTGTTACGGATGTCAATATGCTGATGAAGACAGTTTCTTCATCAATGTTATATCTAACATTTGCTTTATATTTATGAGGAAAACATGCTATTTCATATTATTTCATTTAAATTAGAGGCAGACATACTTTATTGTGTCATGTATTAGTTTGTGTGAAGTCACAAACAATGTTTTGGTCACTAAGAATTTTCAGGAAATTCAAATTTGTTCTTAAATGATTAAATGTAGTGGAAAACCAGACAAAAGCTATGTTACTAACCTAACCTGACATCACGGTCACAACTACACGGCAAGCATTGAACAAACATATGTATAAACTGAAGGCCTGTCAATGTGTGATATGCATTGTAGATGTAAAGCTTAAACTAAACAGATCAATACGGTCATGAATTAGATTGCGTTATATGAGATTTGGCCTTTTGCTACAGAGAATGTTTTTATGACTGGATGAGGGTCTCTGCAAACACATTCAGGACTGATGGGCCCAAATAAATAGTCAAAAGCTTATAGTCTTTGCATCCATCCCCAACAGAAAACTTGCAATTTATGTTTCAAACATGGAGAGGCAAATGGTTAACACCTCAGTAGTTTGAGCACAAGCTGGAAAAATTATAATTCCAGGTCAGGTTTTCCAAGTCAGCATTAACCTTTTCAAATATAATTAAAACATTTAAAATCCAATTGACTGTAATTTGCTTTTTGACTATTTTCTGATTAAATGACATGTGAATTGTATAAAGACTGTAAAAGTGTCACTTTTCCTTTGGTTGATGTGGCTGTGCAGAGATGTAAGGTTTGTTTGTTAGATCCTGCCTCTCACTGACCATCTGTGAAACTCCTGACAACGTGAGCCACTGGCAAGACTCGTGGCAGAGTTTGGGACGGGGAGCAGCTGGATGCTGGGCAGCGATGCCAAACCCACACTTGCCTATCCAAAAATCACTCGCTCTCAGTCTCTCTCTG
Organism: Ambastaia sidthimunki; assembly: GCA_036877625.1. Taxonomy (NCBI): domain Eukaryota; kingdom Metazoa; phylum Chordata; class Actinopteri; order Cypriniformes; family Botiidae; genus Ambastaia; species Ambastaia sidthimunki. Next base: position 13,139 of record JAZGTK010000855.1, read on the forward strand.
CTCTTGAAATGGCTCCTTCATTCACTCAGAATAAAGCACCAGCCTCTTTTCAAACGACTGTGTTCTATGTTCTAGTTTCACATTCAACTTTTTGCAGCCTTTTGCTTTTTCAAACATGCTGTTTTGGCTCAGCTTTTTATCGAGACCCCCCTCCCACCTCTCAATACCTCCCCCCTACTGATCTCCTCACAGTCATTCTTGGTTTCTGAGAGACGTGTTGGCAAGCAGTAAGTAAATGGACAAATAAATGACTTGGCTGGGGGCGCGGGCACGAATGGAGAGCGTGGCACACTGAGCCCTCTTCCTCTCCAGTGGCAAATCAGTAGCAGGTAAACAAGTCTGGAAGGAGTGGAAGCGTGTACGGTTTGGCCTGAAGTCTCAGAGAAAATTCTTCAGAAGGGTTGGTGAATATTCAGCCTTAGAGGTCTATCTACAAATGCACAGAGCGGTATGGCCACCTGGCACGTTAGCCATAGGTCTTAACAAACCCGCCTCGCATGCACAGCCTCACACTAAACACCAATTTTACCTTCCACACATGCCTGTTACATACTGTGAAACTTAATCTCCTTTGATTAGAAAGGTGTAGCTTTGATCTTGAGGGATGGGATGAATTTTTATTTCATCCTCATGTTTAGACTGACTGCTGTGATCTAAAGAGTAAAAGGATGTGGTTGTAAGCTAATTAGATGTGACTTAATTTGTATGCATCCAAGCACTTTGCATATGTAAATAAGCAAGAGCAGTTAGTAATTGTTTATTAAAAGTTTAAAACTATTAAAGCACAAAAGAAAATAAAAGAAATAGTACACTGTTTCTCAACAGGACACATTATTACCATTATTGCCTTTAGCAGAACTGATGCAAGAAGAGTTACGTAAGTTTAATACTTAAGAAAAAAACCAAACCCCAAGAATGAGTATTAATAACACTGATTCTTTCCTTAGCAAGTGCCACCTAAAATACATGATAGACAAAAGCTTGTCTAGCTATCTCACAATGCTATTACTGTTTTCAATTTAAACCAACTTAGTGGGGGGGAACAAACCGAAAAGAAGGATTTGCATCCAAGCAAGGGTGTGTGTGTGTGTAGCAGGTGTCATTAATGCCCTCCAGAGGCTGTGGCAGACTGAATCCTGGCTGATTGGGAGTCTCAGAGACAAAGAGCTCCAGGAGAGACAGGCCTCAGCCTGCAGTTATCCCCCCAGCAGGGAGCCACTATCTCTGGGTAAGGGGCAGTCATTTAGCTTCCCTTCATCCATTCCTCCATCACTGTAAGTCTGTGCTCCTCTCTAGCAGCAGGTTAGTGATGGATTTGATTCTCTGATTGGAAAGAGGGCAATTTTACCTCAGCGGTGCCCCACATTTGCATAATGATTTGCATAAATCTCTGCATTTTACACCCAGCCTGACTTTTTTCTGCCTACGATTTTCTTCGTTCCTCCCATTTTGTTTCGCACTTTATTCTTTTTTCTCCTCTTTTACCTTCGCCTCCTCGCTTCCTCACGTTCATTGTTTTTTTGGCATTCTCACTTTTAGTCGCGTAACGTCTCACGTTTCCCACCACACGACGTTCGAGCAACCTGACATGTGGCAAGGGAGGAATTTTACGGCATAAGTAATCATCCAGAAATATCCACGTAACTTTCATTCTCAATGTAAAAACAATCTACAACTAACATGTAACAAACGCAATTTCTAACATCTGCCAGGCAAACTGTCAAAGAATCTAAGCATGAAGGCTGCTTGAGTGAGATTGTAAGATTCAAAACTCTGCTGGGTGGAAGTGCATCTCCATATTTCCTGATATATCCAGTATCCGCTCTGGATCCGTCTCTCTGCTTATTCTCCCTTCGTCATTACCATGGGAAAAGAGCAGAAGTGGCAATTTAAAAAAGAAAAACATCTCTCTACCTGACTGAACAGACAGATGAGTTCTAGGATGCTGATGCCTTGTGTACACACATGCATCAGTGGGCACACTCTTTCAATTTCATATTCAAATCTTCTTTACATGGGAAAATATGTACAGCCTAATGAATGCAGGGCAGATGTGTGTATGTGAGTGTGTTTGATTCAAATCCATGTTTCATTATAGCTGACAGTGACATGAAGGCATTGCAACATCTATTTTTTCTCTTGTTCATTCTTTTACTCGCTGTTTCGTAGACATACCCGTGCACATTACTGTGCGTTGGACCGAAAAGGAAAGGATGATATAAGGATAAAAATCCCAAAACATGCATCATTCCCTCGTTTTATCAATGCAACGTCAAGTCACAACATTGTAAAGAAATGCCAGAAAATACAGTATTATGAATTATCAATAAAATCATGTCTACAAGATCACTAATGATTATAAGATAGAATGTACTATATTTAGACTTGAGCCCTGTGTTTAAAAAACATGTGAATAGATTATTCTATGGATTAGTTTTTTCTGTCCTTGAATCTCATTGGCGAGAATGGTGACGAAACAGCTGCTACAGGACCAGAGCACCACTGGGACACTTTACTGTTTTATAGTCACTTCACTACAGTAACTGTTTACACGACACCACAACAAAGTTAGTTAATGATGAAACAGTCATTCTCAGCAAAGTTTATGTTATAAAGTTAAAAGTTTCTCAAGGTTTTACATTGTCATGATGCACAATAACACCTTAACACACACACAATAACACACCCACACTTTGCCTTTTTATCCAGGTAGGATAAAAAGCATTTTTCAGATGTATACACATATAGATTTGAAAAGTGGTCTGTGACATCACACCAACAACTGCACAGTCCATAAATAAATACACTGATGCTGTGTACACAAAAACATATATATATAAGAAAAAAAAAATATATATATATAATATGTATTCAGCATATGGCATACAAACAAATCCATGAATACTTAAATAAACAGATATTTCCAAAATCAAGCTGTTCTTTCAAGCTCTTGGCAGAGGTGGCAGTATCACAAGATTATAAAGACCAACATCCACCACCCCACCCCTGCTATCTCTCTCACACACACACACACACACACACACACGCACTCTCTATTATCTCCCCAGGGTAAAATCAGGCAGTAATAGGTCTCTCTCTAGCAGGCAGATGCATTATTTAAAACAGTGGATGGGCTATATACTGAATGGTTGGGGAGAGAAAGTGTTGTAACCTGGGTCAAATATGCACTTAAACAGTTTGAGAGGGAGTGTTTGTAAATGTGTTTCCTTCCTCCTTTATACATAGACCCTCCTGGCAGAGTGAAACATCTTTTAGTAGTCACGCAAAGCCTCATGGGAAACTGCGCCTGTTACTCACACTGCTGAAGCTTGCAGTACAGTAAAGATTTCCACATGTGAAGTAGAAATGATGAAAAGCTCTTGACAAGAATATACATGTTCGCGTACGTGAAAATTTTCCCTGTCGTCCCACACTTTAACACCATCTTCTAAAACATTTGCATGTTTACAACTGTCTAACATCTTCCTGTTTCTCCACAACAAAGGCAGAAAAACACAGTCTCCACCTCAGATATGTGTCTCTTTCTCCCTCGACACAGTGGCAGTGCTGGAAACCAAATCTTCACCTTTTTTTCATCTGCTCGTCCTTCTGAAACTACGCTTATTCACCATGTATGGACCAAAGCGTCTAGAAAAACGCTTTTTGAAGCCCTCCAGTTGGGAATGGCAGCCAACTTCAAAAACACCATTCTAGTCTCTCCAAGAGACAGATGAAAACAAAAACTACATAAAAGGTTCCTCACAGTTCCTCGCACAGATTAAAGGAGATTCTTGGCGGCCCTTAATGCACATTTAAGCGCAGGCAGAGGAATAGATATTAATTAACAGCGTGTCTGGAAGAAATAGGCCAGAAAAAGAGCAGAGCTTTGAAGCAAAGCTAATCTTCAAAACCTTGTGATGTTATGATGTTGCATAAGGCCATGGAGGATATTTTGACATAATGGGAACGAAATAAATGGTTGTTTTTTATTTGTGCCTCTTTATGTAAATGTCACATTTGTTCATAGAATTACAACCTGGTAGTTAGAAATCACGTCAAAATATTTGGCGCACCACGTGATCACGGAACGGGAGTGTGAGTGGTGGAATTATAGGAAATTCTGGTAGCCGTAAACAAGACTTTGTTATTTCTGGGATGTAGGCAAGGAACATGCACACGCTCACAACACACAGCACATAATGAATTAATATGCAAATAAGCAAAAACAGACCTATTCACACAAACACACACTGTCCACAAGCGGCAACATTTGCCAAAATGTCCAATTGGTTAGCTCAGCCTGCATGTGCAGTGCAGATGGTAAAACCAATGGTAAAGCAGATGCAATATGCATGACTTTAAAACACACACACACAATGTACTCAGATCAGGCCATTACTGTCTAATTTTACTGTGTACCTTAATATTCAATGTTTCCTGTAAGTGTGAACTCACTTTTTTACATGTAGTCAAAACAAAACCCTTATTTAACTATTAGCTTGTAATGAAACACAATTACATGCTAAATGTATAGTTTACTTGTATGAAAGTACAATAAAGGGAAAGGCAGTCACTTGTATTTTGTTTAAGTAAAATGTTCCGTATGGCCTGTGCATGCTGGGATGATCTGTGTTTCATCTTGTGTCACGGGGTGGAAACAAAACAGAGGAAGAGAGAAGCGTCAGACCACACAGATTCAAAAGAAGTGAAATTTCTCAATCAAGATCTGGTGTACCGACCCGTGCCAGATGACTTCCACATCCACAGCACAAATGTATAAATGTGCTGAACAGCCCGAGCCTCTGTCTGAATTCATATGAATGGGACTTCCTCCTGCTTAGGGTTGTAAAAATCTGGTAGGGCAGAGTGAAATCTAATTGGCTCCCAGAATGACTCTTCATTATCAGCGTGGCTGCACGTTGTGTTGGCTCTCCTGCAAAAAGGGAAATTTATCGAGCGTGCCTTCGTCCTTCAAGCGCACAAACACCAGGGATGAGCTTAGCTCACCTCCAGCAAGTTCTTTACACTTCAATCTTCATCAATACAGCTCTATAGACCTGCACTCACTGAGAGAGTGTGCTTACTGAGGTCAGTCACTTTCAACATCTGTGGAAGAACCTCAGAGTCAAAAATCAAACTTTATAATTTTTACAGAGCAGGTTCACGCACCCTTTGTCAACCTCAAGAGTGTTTATGGTTTTGTTTGTGTCATTGCAGGATTTTACATTTTGAAGCACTATTGACATGGAGATGCGTTTGTCTGAGTGTGCTTTGTGGCTATTGACCAATGAGGTTGAGATGTGTCATTAGAATCCCATTAGGCCTTGTGTTCCCCAGAGATAACCTCTGACCTATCGATTCCCTTAACCAGTTCCCAAGAGCCCTCCAAAGAGAACTCACAATGCTAGCAATACCTTCAAAGAAAAAGTTCCCAAGAGCTCTTAAAATAGAATTCACAAAAAGTAAAAAAAAATCAGAACTCACATTATTATACTATAAACGTCTTTTCAAGAGAACTTCTACTCTTAAAATCCAGATTTACATTGTTAGCAACCATCTGCTAACTTAATGATAGCTAAGCTAATACTTTGGTGCTTTGTTTTGTTGCAGATAGTTAGATTGTTAAAGAAAGACTCAGACTCATGCTATCTAAAACTCTCATGTTAGCAATATTCCTAGAAGCCATTGACACTTTTCAACTGTAGCTAACAAATAAGCAGCCGAGGGACTAACAAATTAATAGGAAAAGGGGAAGAGAAAGAATGATGAAAGAATTAAAGAAAGATAGAGTCAGGGAAAGGGTGTATGATTGATTTGAGATGGAGATGAGGAAAGTTTGTGTTTGCAAAAGGAAGAATGTTATCTGATCATTTCTCAAATTACTCTCTCTATCCTCAAATGGCCTGTGCATCTGGCTCTTTCTCAGCAGAGTGGCTTCATCGAGAGAACACTCTGTGTAATGTTTCCATCCTCTCAAGAACGAGTGTGTCTGAGAGAGGGAGAGATGGATGTGAGACGCAGTCTGAGTAGAAGAAATATTGAAGTCTGAAATGCAATCTTATCCTCTGGGGAGTTTGGTGTCAAGATAGCAAATACACACTTCACACTACAAAATATTTTAGAGGAGGAAACTTAGAACCTCTTCTACAACAAGCTGTAAAAACTGAGATACATTCATGTTTGTCTTGATTACTGGTGAACTGTTATAGCTATTTCAATATATAATCATCCAATATTTGGCCATTTACAGCTTGATTGGGCCATTAACATAAAGGGTAAGTGAGCAATTTTATGTCTTTTAAATAGATTTAGATTCTATTAAATTAAATTGTATATCAGCATTATATTGGCCACTGTCCAACCTTAACACACAATATCAACATCAGCCATTATAAAACCCACACGGGTTAACTACCAGTTCTGATATTTAATTATTAAAGATGATTTATTTCCTCACAGGAAAATAAAGTACCTAGGTGTATGATGGTTTTTTATGATGAATTACTCTTACAGTCTATCTGAAAAAACAGATTGACTCCTGCTCTAATGAATTAATGCCCGAGTTGAGCTATTTCAAGGCTGTGCTCTCACACACACATATATACAGACAGTGGGCAGATGTCCTACAGAGTGGAGATTAGCTTGATATGGAGAAGGAGCTCTCTGCTGAGAATCAAATGAAATCAGTCTTTCCACCCACCACCTACAATCAATCCCAGGGAAGTGCTTCATCCTCGGCACACAATTACAATCAGCCATATTCACCATCAGGTTTGTCCTCTTTCTTCCTCATTATCGGCTACCACTCAACTCTGTGCACTCAGCCTCAATGGGGTGACGGGAAAATGGGCGAGGGAAAAATGGATGTGGACTGAGAGTCTCTGGGAGCTGAGGGGAAGTATGTGAAAGCTATGAGCTGAAATGGGCGGGAAGAGAAAATAATTTGAGTTTAAAAGGATTGAGGATCCTCGTTCACGTCCTGTCAGGCTGTGGACAGATAAGGAGAATTATGCTCTTGCATGTTCTGCAGGATGGATTCCAATACTGTCAATGTGTGTGTGTGTGTGTGTGTGTGTGTGTGTGTAAAGGGGGTTCCAATCTGATAGATGATCACTGTCAATTCATAACTGTAATAAATTAATACTTCTGATCATATTATTTGAAAACTGCTCAAATTTATGTTCAATTTAAATATATTAGATGCAATTCAATCTCCCTTATTTTCATAAAGCTGGAGGGTGCAGGGAGCCAGGAATAATAATTAAATATGTCAACAAATAAGGAATTGCAGGAGAAACATTTGATACTTAAATGCAACATAACCGAGTTATGTTTGAGGCCATTAAATCCTCTAAGATGTAAAAGAGCAATCTCTGAATAAAATTATCCTCCTAAACTGTGTTTAGTGTTTACAAAAGCAGGCAGTGACTTTCTGTTTTGGATAAATAGGTAGTATTCTAACAGCACAAGAAGCCATGTCATAGCATCAGAAAATGATAGCGTATAAACAGGCAAATGTAACATAAAAAATGTAACACATCTCTAATGGCATTGAGAAAACACAAAAGACACATCCCAGCTGCTGTTAATATTCTCTCTAATGTTCTTTCCATTTGTCTCCTTCTCAGTTTCTGTTTCTCCTCTGTTCCTCAAATGCCCTCACAAACAGTTTCAGCCCACAGGAGAGGGTTGTTTACTAACCACAAGAGACTCAGTATCTCACCGAATGCTGACTAGAGCACTTTCACTCACAGGTTTCACAACACTGAGACCAGATAGGCCTAAGGCACACACAACACACACACACACACACACACACACAATAACAGAGGAACATTATAATTTTGAAATAGAGACTATCACAGAGTTCAGCTGTAAAAGCAGCACTAATTAAGCAGATTCTTGAGTGATTATCTAGATAAGATAAAAAGACATTTGCTCTGGAAAACACTTAAAGAAAGCCAAGCACGTGTTGTCTACAGTAACTTGCAAAAAATAATAATAATACAAGAATGAGATACATAAATAACAATGAGAAATTAGGAATTTTTCTTCAAAAGTATCTACATATCCTTAAAACAGCATAAATTGGGTTGAGCATGTTAAGACTTTTTTCAGAGAATATAAATTAAGTTTTTATTTTAGTTTAGTTTTTTCTTTGTCGTAAGAATACGTCTCACTAAATGTGTTTAAAAGTTCATGCTTTTGTCAAGATAAAATGAAAATATTTCCACTGGAAAACAAGACAAAATACTAAATAAAAAAATACAAATATTAATTGTATGCAGTGCAGATGCGGCACAGAAAAAATGTTTTTTGCTGCTAGTACAGTAAGACTGAAAGAGTGAAGGAGAGAAGTGAGATGTGAAGACTACAGAGCACAATCTGCACAGGTTAATAACTTCACATTGACCCAGCAGACAAAAAGACTCTTCTTCCATCTGTCCTAATAAGAGAGAGATAGAAAGAGAGAGAGTGAATGAAAATTGAGTGTAGACAGAGTGGACAGGAAAAGACAGTGTTTGTAAGTAAGCGATGGGTTAATAGAATAAAAATAGTAAAACCACTTTCACAGTCAGGTCCCGGCCCCAAGGAGTGCTTCTCATCAAGAAGGGAAAAAAGGGACCATCTCCCCTGTCTGAGGCACCATATGCTCACAATAACAGTCGAATTCGCACACAGATATCATCCCTTTTTCATGCATATCAATTAGGTTTAATTAAGAATGCTGTTTCTCTGCACACACGCGCACACACCTCCCTCCACATCCTGGAGTCGTGTGCGAATAAGAAGCATCTCGTTACAGCCAAGACTCACAAAAAACTTACAACTAATTGATATTTACATATTCCAGAACCATAGGCCTCTCCGGTCAACAGATGGTGTTCTTTTAACCCTAAGAGCCTAAAGCTAACAACTCTGGGTTGATTTAACACCTCCTCAAATACTCTTTCTACCCACCTGCCTCGCTGTGACAGTCTTTTAGCATCAGTGGAAATAGCCTGTACAAGACAATTTCTCCCAGCTGAGTGATAAGAAATGCATTGATAACATACATGTCAATGTGTGTAAAAAGAGGGCCACTTTTCACGCGTGTGCTGAAGAAAGGCGTGACAAGATGGCGTTCGGAGAGGAGGGAGTCCAGATTTGGGCTGAAGACTCTCAGCCACGCACCGATAGGAGCAGCAGCAACCTAACGATGGTACCCGTCCCCCCAGAAGGGGTCTGTTGCTATAGTAACAGATGCAGTTTGGGTGGGATGCTTTAGCCAGTAATAAGATGGAAAGCGGGTGAAGCGGGGGAGGCATAAAAAGAGAAAAGGAGGGTCCTCAAGGGCCTTTTTAACACCCAGTCTACACACATGCACCGTAAGCCTTAAATTTCATCAGATTTTGACAGCATAATTTACTTTGCATCACAAACATAACATAAACATGTGCTTTCAAATTCAAACTGATTTATTGCACCCACTGGAATGACTGGGATGACTAAACTGGGCAAAAAGGCGCTTTTATAATCTACAAACTAGGTCACTCTCAAGTAACGATGCTAATAGCATCTGAAATTTTGAGAAAAAGTTTTATTTTATAACATATGCCCAAAGCATCAGTTTGTTTTAAGGAGTTCCAGGCTGGACAACATTGTTTTTAGTGTTAACAACACAGAATGTAAGACTGATAAGGGATATAACTTAAGTGCTATAGTTTAAAACATAACCCCTCCCCCACCTGCAATCACACATCAGATCCACAAGCCGCCCATACTGGCTGTCTGATCGGCCAATGGCAGCCCCACAGCAACAAGAGCACATGGTCTCTCCTGACAGGAAGTTTAGGGTTGTTATTGTGTCTCTGAGGCAATTTGTCAGTCTCTCTCTCTTTCTCTCTGTCTGTCTCTCTCTGAGGTGACATGTTTTCTCTGTGATTAAACTGAGCATATTGTGGCTGTCTTCTTTTATTACACACATATCCACAAAAGCGGTTTTCCCTTCCATCTCTCCACTTGCATTTCACAGCTTCAAACCAGCATACCCGTATGCCTTAAAAGAACAATTAAAGCCCACAGTATACTTAGCTTGTCACCTTTCTGTCACATAATGTTCACACACACCATCCGCAGCAGGCTGATTTTTCTGGCTGTTCAAACAACAGCATGGTATTGATTGATTAAATGCTATAACAGAATGTTCCACTAGGTGGCAACACTCACAGTTGGGTTGTACATTCAAGTAATAGTCGAAGAAAAGGATGTGATCTACAAATGCTAAAAGCATCAAAAGATGATAAATAATAATAACAATGGGCTGCCATTTTGACAAGCGTTTTGTGTGTCGAAATAATGAGATGCCACATTTGTATAGTTCCGGTCCTGAAGAGTACAAAAATGTGTTTAGTTAGAGTATGACAATGCTGTGTGCATGTGTTGAACGCATCAATGAAGTGAAACTCAAAATGATAAAGTGCTCAAAGTGTGCCAGTACGCATTGGTATGGAGAACGACATTCTATACATTAATCTTTAGAATACCTTTACTTTTTCTAGCCCTGTAGTGTAAGGATTTGACATGAAACATGAAATAATACTTTCTTGCTTGAGCACCTGCCCACCGTGTTTTTGCATGATGAACTGTGTGAATTACCTCTTACCTTGACAATTCTAGTCAATGCAAGTCAGTTTACCCTATCAGAAGTTCTCTTTTATGTGGCTAATTTAAATAACTTGAATTGAACTGAAGGACACTAACACCTAATGTAAGGGCTAGTCAACTTGTGTAAGGAATTCTGTATTGCTATTGTACTCCCATGCTATATTACTTACACAAACACACACACACAAGTATCAAATGAGTTGTTTGGCCAATGGTTCAAATGTGATAATGATTTGCATATGACAGCCGGCACATGAGAGTACCGGTACTACTTTTTTCCACTTCAAACTCTTCTTGCATGATCAACTGGGGAGAGGAAGGTGCTGAATGCAGAAACTGATGTAAACAAGTCTACACATAAAACTCAATGTAAGCCACCATGTTAAACTAAAATTAATCACCTTCAGCAGATCAGCTTTTCCCATGTTTCAAAGGTTAAAAACAACCTGAAAAAGGGAAGTTCACCAAGTCAATGGATAACTTCAATGAAACAAACTTTGTAAAGGCAATTAATTGGCTTGTGGTGGTTCCTTCTATCTTAATTAGCTTGTTTTCATTAGTATCGTTTAAGTGCAATGCTGTGGAAATGACATGGAGTTGTGACTGGATGTTATGAAAGGTAATAAAGTCTGCATTTTAATTATTCAGCCTGGATCTCATTAAGACAAACAGAATGAGAGATTGCTCTCCTGTAAGTTCAGCTCGCCGCAGGTGAACAGAACAACTGATAACAGGAATAAACCTAGTTAATCATGTGTCATGCTTTACTGGAATGCAACAAAATCTATTTCTGAATGCCCCTCGTGGAGCACATTAATGCTGTCTTTTTATTATTTTTTTAATATCAGATTGACATTTTAAATGTGAAAAAAAATTAATATTTAATTTTAAAGTTGATGTGTAAAATGTTTTTGATGGTTACTTTCTTCTATTCCAGCCCTACTATGCAAAGGCAATTGTAGATAGGCCATCAAAGGCATCGTAGGCACCCTATCAGACTGACACAGCAACAACCAATGGCTTAACCAATGATGTAAGCTTGGGGCGGGGCTATTTGTGTGACTAGTAAATTTTAATTAAATATGCATTCCAATATTCTGAAATCTCTTGTAACTTATTTTCAGATTTTTAGACTTTTTACTGAAATGTCTTAAAAATGATAATATGCCAAGTGTAAAAACTACTGATAATTAGATACTTTGCACTGGTGATATTTACAATAAATGTCGTCTCTACACCATTCTTCTTAAATTCCTTTGTCAAATACAATAAAAGAATATTAGAATCCCTTCTACTTTAAAACTAGCTGCACTTTGCCCTGTGGATAGCTAACAATCGGCTACCACTTTGCTCTGGTCTTTTATTAAGCATTTCTTGATTTAATGATGTTTAACATCCACTGGAACAGTAGGTTACACCCAGTGAGCCAGAGAAAATAGTCCATTCTAACATCAGTTCTCCAGCCATCACTCCAAACCCCCCAAAAAACTCTAAACAGCAGTCACAGGCTCCCTCCACAGTCACCACATAATCAATCTTGAACATGGCCCGTGGCACGCCGGTCCAGGCACGTGTGTCAGTACTTCATTAACACAGGCAGGGATCAGGACTGAGCCTGACAAACAGAACCCAGAACCCAGACCGCAGCGCTGCTACTGGCCCAGATGTTCTTGTGGAAAGACTGAGAATATTTTGACACCTGCAGCTGTGCAAAACACTTGTGTTTCTGGGAAGAAGTGATTGACCCTGTCTCATCATATTGCAGTCTGTCCTCACACGGTCATACAAATATACAAACACAGAGCCCAAATATGTAAATCTAATCCATGCAGCTGTGTGAAAAAACGTCTCAGCAAACTTTCACATGGCACTCGCCATTATTGCCTGCAGTGCCATTTTTTTTCTGAATAAAAAATACATAATTATCTTTAAAACAAGACATGACAACATTTTCGTATTTGCTTTAGAAGTAAAATTGCATCAGATATAAAGACTTTAAAAAAAATATACCTCCGATTAAATTAATATTTCTTGTTTGTACAGAATCTTAAATTAAACCCTTTCCCCATAACTTAACTGGTAAATTTTTCTTGGTAGAAAGTGTGATCTGCCTCATCTTTCTCTCCCTTTACCTCTCTTTCTCTCTCACACACACCGTACTCCTCAGTTCAATATATCTGGATTTAAAAAAAACACACAATGTTGTGTGACTCCCCAAAGGAGCTCTAAAATAAGTTCGAAGTAATGAAGTGATGAGGTGATCAGCAGAATTTGTCTAGATTCAGATGATTTATGTCTTTTTGTTCTATCTTTATTCCACTTTCAAAGAACTTGCTGTAAAGGAGTTTGAAAAAAGACTCGTCTTGTTCTTCCTCTCTTTCAACATCAAGATGTCCTTACAGGAATATTCCAGGTTCAAAACAAGTTCAGATCAGAATCTGTAGCATGCTGTCAGTTGTCAGCTGTCACCATAGACAACAATTTGAAAACTGAGAATGAAAATTTTAGCAGTTATTCCTGTGCAATGTCTTTGCCTATTGACTTCATTGTCAGTGCATTATCGCAATAATCATTTTTGTTAGTTTATTTACAAACTGGGGTAGTTTTATTTCCTGTGATAATTATCATGATGTCATATCATGATGTTGACATAAGATATACCTTATATTGAACCCAAAACTTCTTTAGCACCAGGCCTCAAGAGTACATGCTTAAAAGAAATTAAAGAAATTAGTCACAAATGTGTTACGTTTACCATAGAGATGATGATAAAGAGATGACAACTTATTAGGCCTTACTCTGGAAGTGCACAACACCATTTGCTAATCCAAATTTAACACCATTTGCTAATCTAAGTTTTTTATAACCATCAGCAAGCCGCTATCTTCTCGCCATACTTCTCACCATGCTTCTCACCAACTGTGTTGACCTGCTTTCCTGTAAAGATCTGCATCGCCCCAAGTTCTAAGCCCTCTGATCTGACCTCTGACCTTTGCCATGTGACCTCTAGAGCAGCCATTAGAATCAGAGACAAGAGCTGTAACTGGACACTCACTGTTACACAGTGGCTGATTAAAGCAGAGCCAGAGTGCACAGGTATCATGACCTTTCACCCGATAATGAAATTAGCACTTAGCAGCTTATATTCAGGGTCATGTAAAAAAGGTCAAGCGTGAAAAAGAGAGACACTTATTACCAGTTGCGGGTACAGAGGGCTTGAGGAAATAAGGAGAGATAAGGAGAAACTACACACTGTTAATGAGAAGCAGATTAGTGTTTTGTACAGAATAAAGGATCTGGCCGTCCACACTGAGTAGTTAGCACCACCATATGTGTGTGTAGATGATAAATATTGAAGTATGGTCGAATTATTCCTAGTTAAAAGACAAGTATAAATTGCCATGCTGGTTCAGGCTTGGTTTAAGTAAAACTTAAAGTAGTTGATAAAATGTGTGGTCTTAGTCACCCTCATCACCCTTATCCTTTTAGCTACATTTCAAAACTCCGCCCCCCAGAGACATGTCAGCCAATCCTAAACACATAGCAATAAAAACAGACAGACAATTTTTTTTTAAACTACAGACTCTAGCGTTGTCACAAAGACAGGTTTTTCATTCAGATATCTGTCAGGTTAAAGGTACATTTGCATTGCATTCCAAAAAAAACATCACTAATACAACACCCATAGCAAAAGCAAGTCATACTTGTAGGGATTAAAAAAACAACATCTACGATTTTGATTTGATTTTTCAATGCTGGAAACCACTGCATTGGTTTGTTATGAAGCTCCCTTTGGTCTTGACCTTAACAGCTGCTTGGCAGAAATGCTGTGGTTTTAGATCATGCTGATAGTTTCAAGAAAAAGGCGAGGATCTGACGGCTTTCATGTTTCATACTGTGATTGTTATTTCATGAGCTCTTCTCTCCAGGCTGGTCTTTTGAGTCAACAAGGATGTATGCGTGACGCGGTGGCCTCTCGCAGGACTGGGTCATGAGTCAGTGTTATGACACCCAGGACTCCTCTAGAAGCACTTGTAGACATGCCTGTTCCATAACCCCGCTCCCGGGGCCCTGACTAACATCCTGCAGAGATAAACAACTGCCACCCCGAGTGGGGCATCAGTCTTCAGAGCACGCTCAGTCTGGCAGTACAGAGCGCTGATTCAGCATCTCAGCTATGCAGATAAGAGCACGCTAATCTCCTGCTCTGCCGGTGTTTGACAACATGTCAATCAGATGCGTTTGCGGTGTTATGATTGTGAAGCATTTTAATGCGCAGGAGTCTGCGTGGCTGACTGTGAAGTTTTGAAGGCGTGTCAAATGGAGTGCGTGTTTTCCAGGTGTTTCACTGAATGAGCTTAGATGTTATCACCATTTCTGTTGTCTTCATTCTTTTTTTGTCATATTTTGAACCCATTACGCTTTCAACAATTTGAGTGGACAATTGTCAGTGCTGATCAGGATTATGCCCGCATTAAAATAAATAAGTAAAAGTAAAGCAAAATATAGCAAAAATGCTAAATGTATAGCACAAATTCCTATAAACAGAATGTGTCTTTAGTTTTCCCTGAAGAGGTTAAGTACATTCATATTTCACAGATTGCTGAATCTGTTTTACTGAATCTGATTGGATTAAAATATGCTTTCTGGCAAAGCAGTAAAAATCGCAAAGCAAACTGCCGTATGCCTTCCAGATTATAGCAACAGAACAGCTTATAAACAGAGATACAGAGGGTTTTAACCAATCACTGATGAAATAGTGGAAGAGGTAAGTAGGTTCAAGGCAATAAACAAATCGAGATACCACACCAATTAAATGCACATTACCAGGACCAAAATGAAACATGGAAATCCTGGACTAGATTACAGTTTATGTCTCCCACAAAAAGAAACTCATTAATCACATGATAATAAACAACACAGATGATATCAGTACATAATGAAAGTCCAACCCTCTCTGCCCTGCAGTCTTTTAATGGAAAACCTGAGGCAGGTGTAGACAGTAAACTCCAGCAGCGACCTAATTTTAGCACTTATCTTTAATTGTTCAACACATGACATATGACCTCATAAGGGACTCGCAGGCATTTCAAGAGTCAACAAAACCAGGAACCTACTGAAGGAAAATATGGCCTCACTTTATGACAACATATGAAAACAGCACCCATTTAAAAAAATGACGCACACACAGGCTTGTATTCTCTGCATGTCCTGTTTACTTAAAACATTTTGAGAGTTTTTGACCTCGCTGGTATTTATAAACAGCAGATGGAACTCCCCTTGTCCCCAAAAAACCCCTCTAGAAATGAGATGATACGGCATGAGCAGAGACAAACAGAGAGAGAGACAGAGAGACTGATGTCTATTTTTGGCCCAGTCTGACATGATGTGAATTACATCAGTTCTAATAAATAAGCACAGCTGCACAAAACCATCGAGGTCTTATCTCCTCTGAAGTCTTCAGCTCTTTTTGAAGGTCAGATCATTAGGGGTCCATACGAGACATGCGCACTAATCTTTAGTGCATCAGCCATGAACGTACCCCATCTGATAAAGAAATGGCATTAATTGCAGCCAGGAGAGGATAGAGGAGATGTTTTGAGACGAGAAAACAGACAGGCGAGAAAAAAAGAGTGATTAAGAGACTCAAGAGTGGCCTCAGGTGAACCTGGTTCTGGTGTTGCCTGTACATTCTTATCATCTTGTGAGGGAGTGAGGACAGAAGAGTCATTAGTTTGAGCTGTGTGTGTGTTGGTGGGGGGAATACTGTCCTCCGGTCAGGTCAGATGGAGTCCACATAACCACAGAGGAGTTTGCAGTGTGTAGAATGGTGGGGGAAAAGTTCAGCTAGGACTGACAATTCTGTCATTCATTTACTTACTTTCATGCCATTCCAAACCCATATGACTTTTGTCTTCTGTGAAAAACCTAGGGAGATGTTTTGAAGAATGTAGAAAACAGACCAACATGAACAATAAAAACAGTCAGTGACCAAGGGCTGTTAAACTGAAAGAAGTACAAAAAGCACCAGAGATGTAAGTCCATAAAACATGTGCGCTATATTCCAAATCTTCTAAAGTCATATTATAGTTTTGTACGGTGCCCCCTGTAATAGCATTTAAAGCACAGTTGTGTTTCTGCATATGTACAAAATTTAAATGATTACAGCTTTTGATTGCTGTCTGCTTTCAGTGAGCCATAGGGAAAATAATTCTTGAAATGGAGTTTGAAATTTGTTTCTGATTCTGAAATAGCAAGACGATAAGTGATTAAAGAATTGCCTTTCATATGTACTGTTGCTTTTGTAATGTCATTTTTTAGCCATTGCTGTATGTACTGTAACCGATAAATTACAGTCTCCCCAAATAGTCTATACTGTAGCTAGCTCTAGACAGGCAATTAAACTACATTGTAGGTTTTAATGGAGCTTAGCTTGATGTATAGTGGTGGGTCCGTTTCACGGAAGGACTTGCGTTTTAAGTGGACATTAAACTCAAGAAACTGATATAGGGCCACATCGTATAGAATAACAGACCAAACACTGCTGACTAAAATTGTCTCAAAGCCAACAAAAAGACGCTTTCAGGGAGTCGTGTACTGAACTTAATTTTTAGTAAAGCCATGGTTGTTGAGGACTACAGTTTAAAAAACTTTTTTTTATAAATAGAGCAGCACAAAAGCCTCTGTTACAAGGTCTGACTCACTGCTCTTGTGTGGCAAAATCATGAGAGAATTACATATGAAAGTGCTAACAAATCACCTTAGTGGTGTCAGGTGTTTGGGACCTATTCACTGCAGCAGATTTGGAAACTTCAACAAACTTTTTTTTCTTTACATATAGCATGTAAGATTTGCTTCTGAAACGAAACAATTAGCTTCAAACAATCAAAACTGCAAGTGTCCGCTCGGGCGATTCATGCTAATCCTGCTTGTCTGTCATTGGGCGTCAGCCTTTATCGGTTGATTTGAAAATCGACAGCGTGTATAAACAAAAACAACTAAGAAAAGATGTCAGCTGTCAAAGAAACTGAGACGTGACTGAAAGACTTTTTTCTGTGGAGACCGTCCTGTGAAATTAGCAAAATGTCACTCATAGATTTGTTAGCTGGAACGCTAAGAGACGGATTTAGTGACTTTAAGCATGTGAGGAGAACATCTTGTCATCAAAAGGTTTGCACTTCCATTTTTTCTGTACTTTTGGGACAAAAAGTAAATCAACTGAAATGTCAGGTGAGTTACTCCTCTGAACTAAACTAAACAAGAAGGTGAATAAGAACAGGCTTTTTACCTCCTAAGGATATCAATAGCCTGCGGTTCAAGTGAACGAGCACTTTAAAGGGATCAATGGAAGTTGAGAAAAAGTCAACAAGGTGAAAACAGAGATCTAACAGCCAAAAAACTTACTCTAAGTTTTTACTTTCTTGTCAGCTGTGTTTGTTCTTTGCTTGTTTGTGAGCCAGTGTTTATACTACAGCCTGAACACAATGCTCCCATGTCCCATCAAAGGCGAGAAATGCTTTTATGACCTCCAAACACTGTCAAGCTGAGCGAGTTCTGAACTTTCTCTTGTCTTTCATACTTATCAGATTACCATTTTTTTTAGTCAGCGTTTACCATTTATTGCTGAAAAAAGATGGTGTTTGATTACACGAAACACATGTTTGCATGCGTTTTTGTGCATGCCACCTGTAGCAGCTGCTCTTTGAGCTCCATAGTGACAACTGTGAAAGGAAGGTGAAATATACACAATGCCAAAGCCCAGTCATAAACTTCAGTAGATAATGCCTCTACCCAGCAAACTGGTCACAGGTTGGGTGAGTCAGAGGGTTATAAGACATACACTCTGGTTGGCAGATGTTGTAACACAAGAGTGTTCCCTTGTGTTACAATTCAATTCCCTGGTGAAAAGCTGGTCACCAACATATGTTGTGTTTTGGATGCTGGTCTCTCGGGTGTGCTGGCTCAAGCAAACAGTTCAGCCACAAATGAAAATTGTGTCAGCATTTACTCACCCTCATGTCAATCCAGAACTATGACTTTTGTTCTTCATGGAAGAGTGGAATATATAACAGAATGTACTGGTCACTCTTCTCTATGCAATTAATGAGACTTAAAAAATTTAAAATGACACAAAGGCGGCTTAAATTAATCAAAAAAGTGGCCCACTGTACTTTTGTGAACAGACCAAAATTCCATGACAGTCATGACATCATAAGAAAGGTTAAGCTGCAAGTTTAGCTCTGTTTATGCTAAACTCTAAGTTTCACTGACTTGATAATTCAGCTAGACTAGCATTAAACCTGTTTTTCAAAGGTTTTAAAGTTAAAAAGGGTAATGCCCCTGCTTTAAATCACCATCATATTAACATTTTTAAACTAGAGACAAACCATCTATCCAAGTTAGTTTAAACCTTTCTGAAAAAAGACCAACAAAAACATTGGTCTATTCTAAATAAAAATAAAAAAACTAAGCATACAACTGATAAGAATCACCACCATAGTCGCCAGTCCAGTGAGGACAAAGTGGAAGACAGTAAATACATGCTTAAATAACAAACTAATGTTACCTAACGGTTATGAATGGCATCCCTAAGGTAAGTCCACCCTTTGTTTCTCACAGAAAGCACAAGGGTGGGTCATCTCTGGTGTCAACTGTCCACCAGCAGGGAGGAAGAAAGACAAAAAGAAGAGCAGGTGCTTGTGTGCTTGTTTCTCGGGAATGTTCTCCTGGGCTACAGCAGGGATATAAAGAGACAGTAGGACTAAGAAACTGATCCAGGCTGCAGGGAGCTGACTCACCCTCTCAAATGGCACAGGGCTTGGTCTCACTGATAACCGAGTCAGAGGAGCTTTGTGAGGCTGTAGAAGGAACAACACATGTCGCTCACCTGATAAGCATTGGGGAACCTTTTGCAGGACAGAAAGGCCAAATGAAACACCTCTCCAACTGTTCCACATCCTGACACAGGTTTGACATAGACGAGAAACATATTTAAAACATCACACTTGTTGCAGCTTTCTTAACAATATACCACCAATATATTCCTACAAAATTATTATTGCTTATACTTTAGAAAACAAACAAGATGATCATTTTTTTCTGAATCTGAGTGATACGCGTCTGGACAGACACATTTAAGACATGCCTGCTACAACACACTTCCCTTAGGGTGGAAACTACACCAGTGTACTTTTCTCCACAGGTTCAAATATATGTCACTATTACATATTCTGTCTTTTATCCTTATCTGACTTCACCCGTGGTGACCTCGATTCAGCTGTTGTTTTGGAAACCCTCTTCAGCGGTTTGGAGAGAGTGAGAGAGAAGAAGTGAAATAGCTTGTGAAGCACGGAGAAAAGTAATAAAGACAGAGTTCGCTTGAGTTCAGGGTTTTTTTAAGCATGAAGCCTCTGTGAGAAAATGAGTCAGCGCTGGAGTGAGTGAGGGAGAGAGTAAAGAGAAAAAGAGAGAGAGAGAGAGAGAGAGAGAGAGGTGATGGAAAAGAGAAAGTGGCATTTCTAAGGTGACACACCTGCTCAAACTGATTGGCACATGCTGTTAGTGGCTACAACTGCCAGTCCGTTCTGACTTGTAATTTGCAGGCTTGTAACTGCTCATATTAAAAGTCTTACATAGTGGAAAACTGTTAACTGTGCTTGAGTTGTCCTCAATTGACCCTGTAAACATCTTCCTCTCATTACAATTACAGGCATAATTTATTGACTGTAATTTAAAAAAGTCTGAAACAGTCTAAGCTACCAAAAGGTCATGAAAAAAATATCACTGTCTAAATTGAGAAACCTAAACATAGTGCAACTATGTAGATTTATGACCCTAAATGTGTCTCCCATTGTCTCAACCACAGAGGACACGCCCCTAACGTGGCTTAAATCACCAGTTCTAATCTGATTGGGTGCTGCTATGCAACTTCTGGGAGAGGGGGTCCAACTATTAGATTTGGATCAAAGTTGTTGTGCCATCAAATCTTTTAAAGGTACTCAGGGTTTTGTTTAAACAACTTATTGTTTAAACTATATACTTACAAGCTGGCTATGAAGGACTGTAGTCTGTGCCTTTAAACAACACTGAAGCACAACTAATTCTTTGACTCCTACTAAGTGCCACAACAACCATATTAACCCCCCTCCATGCCCCAATCTCTAGCAAATTCTTTCACGACCCATATCTGTGGAGTCAACAACCTCAGAAGCACAACTGCCTCTTAACAGCTCAAGAGCAAGAGATAAACCCACCATACACCCCACCCGCCCCTTTCCACCCCACTAAGGCCTGTACACACCAATCTGGAAAAGGCCTGGGGATCTGTTTCTAACACATGCTGCTTTAGGAATGTCGCCTTTGGTTAGCTGAGGTACAGGAAAACCTTCATGATTGGTTTTCTCAGCGGTCAGGAAAAGCGAGGAGAGTGACGGCAGAGGCAGGGGGTAATGAACACTGGCCTCATGACGAGATAGGGCCCGTCAGGGGGCAGAGAGGGCTTTCATGAAGGACAAATATCCTTTTAAAAAAAGCCACCATAACATACATCAACAGAGCTGAAGGAAACTTTGTGATCATACTCACTCCCATTTCCTTCCAAATCCTTAAACTTTTTCCTTCTGTTGAACACAAAAGGAGATATTTTGAAAAACTATAACTTCTGAAAAGATAAAAACAGCATTGTGCGAGGAACTGACCAGAAGTCACTTTTCAATGTAAATCTTTCATTTCCAAATATTTACTCAAGTTCTTTATGGCACATACAGTTAATGAGAGAAGTAACAATCTCTGATTCATAAAACCACCCTCAATGGTACTCACAAATCAGAATGATGCAGTTTTCAAGTTAAAATGACAGAGTCAAACTGGATGTTTCAGCAGGTTAACTGCCCACTGGAAAAATTATCAGTGAATAATGACTTTGCATGTGTGTAGAACACTTAGATATAGCAAAAGTGTAACAGACCAGTTTTACGACACTTTTATTGTGTATTTGTGTCAATTTTTAATAAACAGCCTGATTCCTCATTTACTCTAATTAAATGAGGCCAGAGGCCATATTTATAAATTTTTTATATTTAATAAATATTTATTGATATTTATTTCTCTCTTTGTTTTCCACTGAAGCCAGATTTGGTTCTGCCAGTGTTGTGAGTGATGATCCTGAACGTTTAAGGTTGTTCACAGGTAGCTGTCCCTTCAATACGCCTGAGGGCAAACATCTGGATCCAAATCTAAGATCTGACACACTTTAGTGGAAGAAGGAATCAGGTCACGGTGACCCATGCAGGGCACAGATTCAAATAAATAAAAAATGTGGTACAGGTTTTGAAAAGCAGAGCAATGAGGCTACTAGGCTGAATATGTCTGGGGCACTGATATGGTCATTGAACCAATGCAAGCCATTCACTTGAGAGCACAGCTTGAGATAAATACAGTCTCATATTGAATCCCTGAGACATTGATGAAGATCTGTTTTTTTAGTTTAAAGGGAACAGTGCATTTAATTCCAGGTGAGACTCTTTTGTGACCAAGTAACTGTCTACAGTTCTTACAGTGTAGTTAGAACATAGCTAGCCCAGTATAGCCCAGCTAGGCCCGGTTAATGGTCTTATTGTATTAGCCTGCATGTTTTCCAGTCTGTGCCAATCAGCCCAGAGTGCATGTAATCTCATATTCTCTTTACAAGCGAGCTGTGCGCGCTGCACTTTTTAGCATTACAAAACAAAGCTCAGCTATACTACCATCACATCACAAGGGGTTACGTCAATCAACACAGTGCCACAGCAGACAGTGTGGAATAATTCATACCTTCACAGTTTTATTCCACAGAGAACTCATGCACACACATGTACAGTGCACAAATATGTGCTTCAACACACACATACACTCAAGAGAAGCAACAACAGCAGCAGACAGCTTTCAGTGTTATAGAGTGTGTAGTTAACTTCAAGGTTGGGAAAAAATTAACTAAAAGTAGCAACATTATTACCCTAACTATATTTTTTGACATTTTTTTTTTCAGAAAAAAATATTTTTTCAAAATTATTAAACGTACTTGACTCAAATGTCCAAGTCATTTCCTTTGACAGGAATTATTTTTTGTTTTGAGCTGCAAAATAAAATTAATGGTATTTTAATAGTTTTACAAAATTACATTTATTTTATCAAATGCTGCTGTTTATTACAGTTTATTTTGACAGTCAGGTAAGGCTTGAGTTTTGACACAGCTGAAAGGGTTAACAGACAGAGAGGTTTCAAAGATACAGAGCAATCAGTGCTGTACATAAACCACAGGAATCTGTGGACAATACAACATTACCCTTGAGCTGTGACATCCGTGGAGCTAAACTTGTATGTGACAAACCTCACATAGCTTTCGTACAGACTCTAACCGTGCTTACACTTTAGGAACATAAACTTTGTAAAGTTCAGACCTGAGGATAATGAACGGATGTTGAATGTGTAGTAGAAAGTAGGCCAAATAAACAGTGTTGCAGAAATAACATTCTCCTTACATCATTTTCATACATAATGTCATTTAAGGTTGCGGTATCCTGTTTATGGTTTTCAGGGGCTGTTGTTTGTGCCGGTATAAAGCAGCTGACTTAAGCCAAGATTTTCCATTGAAATGTCAAACGCAAGAGCGTCATGTCACATTCGGCAAATACAGAGAGCAAAAGCTGTCGCATCCAAAGAAAACAGCAATTAATCCAATAGGGGCACAGATGTTTGCAGAAGACTAGAGGGATGGGTATGAAAATCAGCTAATATAAATTAATAGCTACTGGTACAGGTCTTGCTGGAGTTATCTCTGAGACTGAGCTGGTTCTCTGGAGTAAGACACGTATAGAGTAAGAGGCTGGGTTACAGTCTGGCACCAGACAGAGTCTGTCGGCCCAGACACGATGAGTTATGCTTCCAGGATATTCTTTCCCTACAGCTATCCTTTATCCCACAATATAATGGCGTTGTTAGTTGTAGAAATGGTTCATCCTGAGTAACTACTAGTGTGAAGGAAGCTAAAGTGACAATTAAAATGATTAATATTTGGCAGACCTTGAGAATCATATGACCAGGATATACATACGGATGGAAGAAAAAGCCAAGATAAGATCTAAATACATAAGAGAGCAAAAGTGAGAGAGAGGGACAGAGAGAAATGAAGGGAGAGGGATAAGGCAGGGCAGAGACAAACCTTAAGTGAAAATACTAAAAGTTGTGACATTACTTCATGTATCAGAAGTGTGAAACTAACAACAAGCTATTCTTTCCAACAAGCAGCAGCTTATTATGAAAACTATTGTTTTATAGGTTTCTATATATGTTTAGTTTGACTGCTCTGACTGCTAAATAACTCAAATTTAACCATTAAATAAATTTAAAAGGATACTGCTTGACTGTAGTTTAATTATTTTAAATTATAAGCAGCTTGTAGCTTTGAAAGTAACACTGT
Organism: Ambastaia sidthimunki; assembly: GCA_036877625.1. NCBI lineage: Eukaryota > Metazoa > Chordata > Actinopteri > Cypriniformes > Botiidae > Ambastaia > Ambastaia sidthimunki. Next base: position 37,242 of record JAZGTK010000855.1, read on the forward strand.
TAAAAGCAGCTTCCCCAACACTGAGATTATGGTACATGACTTGGTCTGGATGTGATTGTCATAAACTCTGTGTCATCCTTTATTTCTATCTCACATTCAAACAATGACGCTTTGATGAGAAGCAGTCACTTTCTGAAACCCTCTTTTGAGTGAAGCCAAATGCACTGTGGTGACAATTAGCTACACATCTCGCATGAGGAAATCGGTTGATCTAATCTTAGACCCATCTCGTATCTCAATGGGCATGACCTCAAAGCAACAGATGTCTCCTGGGGCACTTATTGTAAGTCAGAGCAATCAGCACTCCCAAAATTATTATAGGACCACATAAAATGACTCAACCGCTGCAATACGGAGGACAACAGCCTGACGCCTGTAACAGGGCAGTGGAGGACATTATGGGCCGGTGGGTTGGGAAAATGAGAGAGTAATGACTGCTTCCAGAGCGGAATGACATGAAAAACAGGCCTTGACAGATCAGGGAGGTTCTGCTTTGTTGTAGGGTTGCAGCAAAGGATTATGGGAAGGGGGGTATGGTGGAGGAGAAGGATCAAAACTAGAGCAACATAGCAAAGTCACACAAGCCAAGACAATCTCACTAGAGTGATCAAACATCCTACCTCACAACCACATGCACAGGTACAAACACATACATACACAGCTGAACCCCAGCAGCAGACATAATTAAAGCAGTGTTGGAAAACCTGGAAGGCTCAGAGGACAGATCAGCATTGAGATCTTGTTTTGGAAAGGCAGAGAGAAAGCTGAGATGATTGTCTTATTGTTTGCATGAATAAGTCTGCTGCTTGGCTTTTAAAGCTGTCAGCTGCTGTGTTGAACATGCTGGCTGAACTCATAGACATGGACCAACAAACTCCCCTAAAAGTGTCAACAATACAATACGAACTTAAATACAAATTTAACTTTGTCCAACATGTCAGTTATTCCCAGCATATATAACTTTTTAACTATTGCTGTCAATAACTTTTAAAAATGGTTGTTGATTAATCTAACATGTTAAACATAGACACGTTAATAATTTAGTTCCTTTTCAAAAAATAAAATGTGCATTTAATGGCTTTTGACAATGTCATATATGTGCATGTCTGTATGATGACACTGAATAGAGACAGATTAATACAACACTTTAAAAGCTCCTAAGATTTTCTTTCTTGAACAGCCTCAAGCAATTAAATAATACAAAACATGTCCTTACAATGACATGTTGCTGGCTTCTCACTGTTTTCTCACTGTCATTTCTAAGAATAACAGTGTTTCACTTGTGGATAAAATTTCACTTATTGCACATTAATGATAATTAAATTTTACCAAAGAATGTAAATGACTTTTGTTAAACATTCTATCTTTGTTTGACTTTATAAATTATCCATAAAGAATGTCTGAGAAACTGATGCTCTGCTGGAGACTTTCTGCCTATGGAATTTTTTTTCCATCCTTTCTATTCACTCCTCAACAAGCTGCAAAATTCAAGAAATCATTTATAGCCGTAGATTAAACTGTGTGAAACAAGTTAGATGCTTAAGTTTAATACTTTAAAAATCAACAGTAATAGTGAAGTTAGCCTTAGCAAGCACCACAGACAAATAACATACTGTACAAAAAAATAGAATTGTTTTTTATTTTAAACCCACTTGTTTAAAATATCTTTTAACTGCAAAACTTTAAGATTTCATTACAGCCAAAAAGTCACGGTACTCACTCTGATTGATTGATTATTACTTTAGGGGAATGACAGCATTTTCCTTTTCTGAATAATGTGGATTGTGTGTGAGTGTGTATGTGGAAACAGTGCATGCTGGGATGAAAATGAGCTGTATTGTGGCAGGCAGGGCTGAGCGGCCGTGTAATAATGTTGTGGTGTTTGGCCTCCTGCAGGGGCTGACAGAAGGAAACAGCTGTAGGAACCAGAGAGAAAGAGAAAGACATACCAGTGCTCAGTGCTTCCTGGAGAACAGCATGTATGCTCCAAACCAACAGTCCTCTCTCCACTTGTCTGTCCTGCAGTACATGTCTTTTCTCTCCTTCTATTATCTTGTTCCAATATGTCTCATCTTTTCTTCCATTTGTCTCGATTCTCCTTAGAAAAAGAAATTACAGCTGTATTTCTTATTTGTTTCGGCAATTATATATCGCTTTTAGTATCATTTAGATCTCTTTAATGTCTCATTTGTTTCAGCAAAAAGATTATATTTAGGTCAAATAAAATGGTTACATCTCCAGCTTCTCAAATTTCTCTCCTGAGATGAAGACACAAAAGTAGTGTGTACCTGTTCCAGAGATTCAGAAGAGATTTCAACAATGTCTCACACTATGCTTAGATATAGACTCAAACACTGCCCATCAAATTTTAAGACCATGTTATCTGAGCTGCCCAGCCCATGAGTTACAAAGCTGTTCTCTTTGAATTTTGTGTCTATTGTAATTCTCTTGGATCACAGCTAATAATGTTGTAAATAATGCTCAGTTTCTTGCACAAACTTATCGTTTTGCTTTATAAGAAATCAATATATCATTAGGGTTTCATTTTGTGTTGCCTGTATCTGCCTTTTTTACTCCCTAAGACCCAGAACTCGCAGACTTGAATACTGTCACTTTAAGATATTTTAGAAGACACATTTGAGACAAATCTGATACTAAAATAAAACATGACCGAAGTATCCTAAGCTACAAAATAGAGCAGCCTCTGAGTTGATCAAATATATGTGAATTCCTCCAGGCTTTCTTTCTGAGCTTTTCTCGTCCCGCCTCATCTCTGCTCTGCATGTCTCCTAACCTCTCCTTTCAGCTTAAATCCTGCTTATCGGCACCCACGCTGCAGGTTTATCTGTGCTCTTAGTGCAAAGCAGTAGAGGGTCAGTGAGTTTGTCTGTGCTAATGTTGCTGTCATAACTGTTTCCCTCACAGCAACACTGAGGATGTACAGCGACTGTACAGAAAAGTGTCTGCTTGCAAAACATGTCCTGGATCACGTAACAAGGTCAGTATGGTTTATCCAGGTGTGAATGTAAAGGGCCGAAACCATGTCCTTCCCTGACAGTGCTGTCATTAGAAAACACTGTAAAGTTTATAGCAGGAACACTCAGAGGAAAGAAGCTGAGATGGTCTGCATAAATTATTAAAATCTGGAGCCATTTACTTTAGTGCTGCCACGACTGTGTCTGTTATTTAAAAGTCTGTCTTCTGAATGGTCTTTTAAAACTTCAAAAAAAAAAAAAATCACACTACAAGAAGTGCAAAATTTTACAATCTTTTACAAAAAACTGTTAATAATAATACTAATAAATAAAATATAATAGTACATAATATAAGTATGGTATGACAATATAAACAACATTTTACATACAAATTTGTTATTTTAACAAATTATTTTCAATTCTGTTTTTTAAGCAATATACAATATATTAAAACTTGGTAAAAAAATTTATGTAACTTGGTTTTAATATATAATATGTTAAAACAAAAATAAACATACAAACATATTATAATATTATTATATATTGTTATTTGTTGATAGTTTTTGGGTTAAAGGCATATGAATCATCATATATCCTACACTATAAAGACATAATATGGATCTAAAACACCCCACAGACTTCAGTATGTCAAATTTCAGACAGGCTGAGCTGAGTCAGAATCAGCCCCGCTAGACCCATCCTCACATTCTCGCTCTTCTTCTGGTCACGTCTGTAGCATAAAAAGTCGGAACACAAAACTTCTTAATTGCTAGAAAGAACTGGCATGGTTTGGCATCGGACCTGTCTGGAAATAATCCCTCAGAGAGGAAGACAACAACAAGGTCAGAG
>JAZGTK010000856.1:0-50217 GCA_036877625.1 Ambastaia sidthimunki
CTAAGTTATGACTACAGTATGATGGACAAAAACAGCATGAGTGTGTTTAACACTGCCACCTGCAGGATGTGTTAATTAGTGTGAAATTCAGAAGGTAAGTTTACTGTACAAGTCTGAAGAGGAACTACACATCTGATTAATCAAATGAAATCAATAAATCAGGACAATAATTGCTTCTTTGCTATAATCTTAAAGCTTTCAAACAAAGGAATCTGTGTTTAAAGAAAAGATTAAATGGTGCCCTTCCAGGGGAGGAGGAGATGGGTGTCAAATGCAACTGGGTGTCAACAGGATGTTTCAAAATATGAGAGTGACTCCTCTCACCTTGCCACTGCTCTGTAGAATTGTGGTTCTCGTCCGCCACACTCTTTCTCTGCTCACAATGTCTCTGGTCACATCCACTTCTGCATCTACAAAACTTCTCTGTTTCAGGGTGATGTCATCATCCAGGTCAGTCTTGATAGTGGAACGTTTCTTGGCCATGATCTTAGCCTTAATAGCGGCAATCTTCTCCACAGACATGGCCTCTGATAGTGACCTGATACCAGTAAGAAAACGGTTATCTTTTTACTTCCATCGTTCCTAAGCAGTCAGTGAGACAGAATAAAATCACTGCTGGATGCTAAACCCCTGCAGTTGTACCAATACACCACAGCCTAAAGTTCTGCTTTTATTAACTGCTACTAAGTGATTCACTGAAAGACTAAGCAAATGTATTAAGTACTTTTAAAGAATAAAGAATATTTCTTTATCCACTCAGCAGCAACCCTCTAACTGCTACAGTGTTAAAACTTGATCAATCTGATTATACCTGATCTGATCTGTCTGCACGATACTTTCCTTGTGACCCTCCAGACGAGCGGCCAGACGCTCCTTATCCAGACGCACACACTCTTCATCCTGAGAAATCACACACAAGCCCAGAGACGACCAGTGACAAACAGCTCAGATTATGTGCATAGCCTCTATGTATTACTGCACAAGGGTTATTATAAAAGTAAAGCCAAGAAACACAGTTGTGCTGTCGAAGTTTTTACCTCAATCCTTGGCTTTTTGGCCTCTGATGAGACCTCATCTGCAGCTCTTTTAACTGATAAAACAATTGTAATGACATCAGCTTATTCTGAAATATCAAATTTAATGACAATACATAACACATTCTAAAAAGCTTGTGATTTTAAGAGAAAAGTACAAAATGTAGCCAGCATAAATGCAAACTTTTCACTCAAAAAAATAGCTTGTTTTTAAAAAATTACCACACACCTTGAGTCGGCCTTTGTAGTCCTATCTCAATAGGTGCACTTCTGTCAATACTTGTTGATGACGCTGTAAAATTGACAACAGGTAAATACATAACAAATAAAAACAACTAACAGTTAAATGCGCATATTTTTATTTAAAACGTTGCTAATTATCTTTTTAAACATCAGTGACTTTACACTTACAACTTTCGCCATTGAGATAAGACAGCAAGTCTTTTCTGTCTGGTCTTCTTACAACAGGTATGTTTTCTGTCTGCAAGCAGAAAAACAGAGGTTTACCATTTTATCTACAATCACCTGTGCATAATTTGTAAAACGAGTATTATCAAAAACTTTGACACAGATTGTGTCATTAACACTTTTAAGATTTCAGACTAATAAACCTATTGGCACACTAGTTCAAGTAATATCTGACAAAGTGAAAGTGAAGCTATATTATACATTGAATATAAGAGTTTCATACAATATATTAAAACTACAATATATTGGCTCCTTTTCATTACTTTACATTCAAAGCATCAAGCAAAAAAGTTGGCTACTATTTAAGAGACATTTCAGTCTAGTTGCGTTTTTTAATGCACATGTTGATATGTACTGTAAGTCTACTATTACATGACAAACTGACATTTTTAACTAATTGATTAAAATAAATTTAACAAATTGATATAAAATAAAGCAAACGTCTTTTTAGATGCAACTTAAAAGGCATGCTTAAAAATGATTATTGTAAATTGTTAGTTACATTTTAAACTATGAAACACACATAACATTACACTGTTTAAATAAAACTTGCTACCCAAGTTACACAAGTGAACTGAAACAATGTAAATGCTTATGTGAAGCTCTGAACTGTGACTGACATTGTCAGATATACATACATGACTAATAGCCACAGATAGACATTTTACAGTTTAGATCTTATAAATGGTCTTCTATTTAAAATAATTTAATTTTCTAATGTACTTTATTTAATTTCAGTTCATTTCAAGAACAAAGACTGCGGATTTATATCCATTCTACTTACTGCAGCTCTGCGCACATATGAAGGATGAGGAAGATGCACATTGTTGAGCAGGAAGAGAATAGAGTCAAGAGTGTAGTACTCTTTAGGCTGCCCTTCCTTCCCAGTTCTGTAATGACATATCAAAGAATGCAAAATGTATACATATCTAACAAAGCTTTGACAAGCATTAACAATCAAATTTGCTACATCCATATCATTAGAGCATGTAAAAGTTTCTAAACTAAAATAGCTAAAGTAAGCTTTTCAAGCCAATTATTTGTGACCCTAAAAGTATACACATACAAAACAAAAGTTGAAAAGCCATGCTAGAAAACAGCAAATTTTACATGCACCCAACAGGTGACATCTAGCAAATGTCTGACTTTTCAACTAGTGACCAGTCACCAAAAATGTCATGCAGTACAAAACAACCCACAAAGAGCAATTTACAGTGTTTTGTACTGTAGTTCTGTAAAAAAGTATTACCATGGCATTTATTTGGTACTCCAAGACACTTTGAATATCATGATATTACAAGAGTAATTATCCAAAAAAGCAATTACAATTACTTAATTACACAGTAACATAAAAAACATTGTAATTAAATTAACAAAAGGCACAGGAATACAAAGTTAAACAGACTCAGTTTGGGCAAATGTTACTGCCCAGCGCCTGCGAGGTCTCAAAATGCTGCCTGAGTTTAAGAAACCGTCATTATAACAGCTGTAATGTCTACTTTGTCTACTACGTCTGTAGTGTCTTACAGAAAGCAGTATGACTAATAATCTCATGACGACAGAAGCACAACACAAGTCTCTAAGCAGCGCGATACCAGCAGCAGCAAATTAGCAGCTGAAACAGCTTAAAGCAAAAACAACAGGAGGAACTGACGTTCATACCCCCAAATGACATAGTTCGTTTTGACATTTTTGGGCCATGAGAATTCTCCGAAAATAACTTCATCCCCTTTAGCCACGATTTCCTTTTTCTGGATGTTGTACTGGCGCAAAACACTCAAAACGTCCGCCATGATCAAGCTTCCTCAGTGCGAGCGTTTTATTTAAGACCCCACAACTTCTCAGTGCAAGGCTGCTGCCAACAGCGCCTGACGAAAATTGTGTATTTCAAAATAAGTTTTTAATATTATGTGTTAAGTTACAATCCCACAACAGTTTACGTAAGTATGTTCCGTAAAGGGATTGTTTACCGATAAAGACAGGGTATGTAATAAAAGTTGTTAATGAATATGGTAAATTGATTAATGTCAGGCAAAGTTGGAGAATATAAATCATGCAGCCACGGGTAACCCGTAAGCTCTCCGTATGTCAACAATGTAACTTCATTTTTAAGAACATTGGATTTTAAAACTGTTCCTCATGCTTTTTCTGCCATTTAAATAGGTTAAGCCAGCGATACCATCAGTATAATTAGCTCTCAGAAACAAAACTTTACACAGTATGCTATTTGTTTTTATGGATAGCTTGTGCACTGTAATTTTCTAATAAAGTAATTTTATTTCATTAGAAGGAAAATGTGCACTCTCGTTTTTTTTCTTTTACCAGGTAAATGTATTATTATTAATTATTACTTATTATTATTTTTAACGAAAAAAAACATTATTATTCTTAACAAAATATGGCTTATAAAACCAGTATCACCCACCTTGTTAATAATGTTTTAGGTTTGTCAAGCAAGAAATTCCTTTGTCTTTTTTATAATTTATATAATTTGTTTAATTACATAGTTGATTGATTGTGTGTTGAATATATGTCAGTAATAACTTGCGTTTAACATAACTTTAAGTTTAAATTAGTTTCAAGTGTCAATTGCAAAAATAATATCATTACTTGTTTGAAAACTAGGAACACTTCTTCCTTTTGCTGAATGTAAAAGTCACATTGTCGTTGTTGTCAATGACACATTTTACATTACACACACATCTTAATAAAACCTTTTTGGGTTCACAGGTGTTGTTACATAAGATGTAAGGACAAAATGATACAAAAAACTTTAGGTTATTAAGACATCATGTTTCTAATGATTTATAAAGCTTTTTTTGGGGTTTTTAACTAATGGCTAAGCACCCATGGGCAAAACTTGCCACCATGTCAACTACAGGAACTAATTAAACAGAATAAAATTGAAAATATCCAATTTGTAATTTTTTACACAATAAAAGCACATTCATTATTGATGTATTTATTTATTTAAATCTCAATCATATATTTAATATTACACAAATATGACAAAGATACATTCAGTTTTGTATTTCAAAGCAACAGGTAGTAACTGTCTACAGAAGATTTAGTGTTTGTTAGTTTGGGCCTACATTTTCATTACATAAATATACTTTTAGCAGCTTTAGCTTTGAAAGATTACTAACTGTGAATAACCCTCAGGATGCATATACAAAAACGTAACTTTCTACACATAAATGAGTCTGGAAGCAAGATCCATTGAACTCTGTTCAATGTGTATGTTTTATCACAATTGTGGAATTTATAATTTGTTTAGTACATCAAAGTGCGCAGAAGACTGTAAAATATTAAATCAAGTTATAAACAGACCTTAATGTCAAGCCTTCTTGAATCATAATAAAAGGTTATTAGCATTCATACATGAAATATCAAGTTATTGGACCACAAAACACTTGAGGTATTTTAACATCAAAACCTTACCAACAAGGTTAGTAATTTAGGCTACATGGGTTTTGAGAATATCAGAATTCTCTTGATTTCCTCTTCACTGATTCAAAGTATTTTGCATTACATGTCACTGTGGAAGACTATCAGTGCACTTTGAGTTCAATGTGTAATGTTACACATTCTATTACACAAACAAAAAAACAGGACATGAAGAAAGACATCACCCATAAGGATAAAGGCCTCTTATGATATAGCACAACATGACTCCAAATGAAGGTCGGTAACATACATTTACATTCCAACTTAAAAAATTAGACTACATTTAGACTACATCTGTAAAAGCCTATTTGACCTATAGCTCAGCAATGTTCTTGAAAAACACAAACATTTTATTGGACCAGGTTAAAATAATTGTAGTTTCATTAATTTGCTTCAATTGATTTGCACTAAAACTAATCCAGCCTGCTGGATGCTGAATTAGACTTGTTTCTAAACTATAAAAACTTGTGGCATGATTAATTAAACAAATTGAAATCTAAGAATTGTCTTTTTTGCATTATCTTCCATTGAGCTGGGTTCGTCAATGTCTCCTTTTTCTTCTGAAAATGTGCTGGCGGCTACAAGCACATCACTCTTAAAAGACATCGAGTACAAAGTTACGGATCACATCAACTGCCCGAGAGTTAAAGCCACAGATGTTCAGCATACCGCAGTCCTCAGGGTCAGCGGTGGACAGACCATTGGCGATCATTCCACACACAATCAGCTTGGAAAACACACCACTTTTCTAAAGAGTCAAAACACACACTGTCATATTCTGAAACTGTCTTCAAAATAAAGAATGCCATCCACATTTATGTTGGTTCTAATTACTAATGATGACAAAACATTAAACAGTAAAACTATGAGAAAACCCATAATTATTGCTTTCTCTTGCAAGTTGCACATACTTGTCTATATGTCTTGAGTATCTCTGCTGGATTTTCCCTCCCAGCGGTTTGATTATTTGTGAAAATGATGAAGACATCCACAGTTTTGTCATTTTCTGAGGCCCATGTAATGGGTAAGGCACAGTCTGTGCTGCCTCCAGCACTCTAAAGAAAAGCAAAAGTACATAAATGAATAAACACATGCAAATTGTTTAACTTCTCATGACATTTTAAATTTATGATTTATAATAATTCATGAAACATCGTATTAATCATTTGCAAGTATGTACAGTAAGTACGTATTTTCTGGATGCATGGATCTTTGACCAATCAGGTATCAGCAATCAAGGAGTGGTCTTGAAATAGGGTGTTGCTATGCAGTTGCTAAGGTATTAAGAGTGTGGCTATTGCTATGTGGTTGTTAGGGTGTTTTGGGTGGTTGCTCTGGCCCACCTATTATTATTTAATACTTAAATTAGTAAGTATAAATCAAAAAGCAAAAGTAATAGTGATTCTTTTTTTTGAATAATAGTATCTACATTATGGGGGTTTCCATTATAAAATTTAATAATAAAACTGAATTCACCAAATTTAGGAATTTAGACAACAGTGTTTAAGGATAATGTTTCAATGTTTGAAAGATCTTTCTTTGAAAAGTAAAAACCTCAAATACAACATCAACAACAATATAGTACACATGTTTGTAAACAAGTAATAACATGTTTACTGGATAAACAATGTAATGGCAGGGAGGTCAGTGAAAATCCAACCTGAATGAACTGTGCGGCGACCTGCATTAGTGTCATATCAGAAGATACAGCACATGGAACCACAGCTCCATCAGAGTATATCAAAACCTGTGTTTCTGGTTCCGTCTGCGCTATTATCTGCAATTGATAGAGGAGCAGCTGGTTTAGTTTAGTGTGTCCCAACAAAACCTCAAATGTGATGAGGGTTAAGTTCATTAGGAGAATTTATTTGTCTAACTTTTCTGTTATTTATAGATACTCTCAGTGAAATCAATCAAACTGTAAACTCATTTTAGGGTGGATGGTGTGATTATTATTTCTTTGGTGGGGGGTCTTGTAGCTAAACATACACAGTGATGACAACATTTGTCTAATTTTTAAACACATTGTTTACAAAGTATATTTTATTTAATAAAAAAATCATATACATTTAAATTATGCTATTGTCAAAACCATTTTGAAATTTAAATAGATAGTTCATCCAAAGATGAAAGCTGGATTTCTTATGATCTGACCCTTGGAGTGCATTTAATGTTAAAACTACTTGTAAATTTTGCACGATAAACCTTGGGCATCTTTGTTTCAGTAAAGCCATTTTTAGCTTTTATGGGCTTTTACTGGCTCTTGATTGGCTGTAGTCAACTTCTGCAGTATCTAAAGTGTCCTTACAAGCTTTGCACACCAGAGAAATGCATTTCATTGATGTTTAGAAAGTCTAGAGCGTCTTATCAGAAAAGGAATGTATCAGGAATGTGAACTATGTCTTGGGCGGACACTGACAGCCACACAAACTTCCTCCAAGAACTTACAATGCGACTTTAGTCATTTCAGCCTAGCACTGACTTCATTGCATTATAGAGCTTTGGTATGTGGTGCTGTATTCTTACCATACACATCGCTGCTGCTATTGCCACAGTACTAATGAAGCTGCCATGAGCCACACTGCTCAGTGAGGAACTTACATCAATAGCCACCAAAAAACGCTTGCCTGTGGGCTCCACAGTCTAAGGACATGAACAGTCACAGGTTACCACAAGAATCTAAAGGCAAAAATAATGTATTAATTTTATTACAACAGTAAACTTATAATTGAACTGTGCAACTTACTGAAATACTTCTGCAGAATGCACAGTCCAGGGCTTCAACAATGTCTTTCTCTGGTTCCCATTTCAGTTTGCCACGCCTCCCGTGACCCCGCTTATAATTTTCAGATGCTACGAAAATGTTGAATGGGTGTGTTTTTGCCTAAAATAATTGATTTGACAACTCAGTGTGACAGATGCTCAATTCTCCTTTCAGACTCCTAAAACACTTAGAATATATAATAAATTGTGTCATATTATATTAGTACAATTTAAATATATACTAATAATTTAATGTTAATAACACTGTATTAAACATTTGTTAATATTATTTAATATTAGAAAATTAAAAAGGATTGGTGAATGATACTACTGTAAATTAACCTTCCTTAGAGCCATCTCGTCTTGAATTCTTTCACAAATAGCTGCAACATCCGGGCTTCCTGGTGCCAGAAACTTGTCTGCTGTCAATTTCCCCAAATGCTTCATTAAAACAACCACTGGCATCTCTTTCAGCAAAGCTTTCCATACCTGAACAAGACAATGTTAAGAACATCAACAAGTAAAGATGACTGGCTCCGGACTTGTACTCTCAACTTTTCAGCACCCAGTGGTACTGCTTCTCACGCTAGAACCCTTAAGATCTCTTAATAACAGCCTGTGTTTATCACGACTTGGCTGCACATGACATAAACGACTATGTCACTACATAACCTGCCCATATCACAAACATACATCACAAAAATCATAGCCACAATACTAAGGTGTTGTAAGTGGTTACTAGGACATGCTAAGTGGTTGCTTAGATGTTCTGAGAGCTTTTTAGTATATTGTTGTGTGGTTACTAGGGATTTATAGGTGTTGCATGCCTTAGCAAACACAAAAAAAAATGCCTGAACTTATTTGGAAATGTTTATTTTTATTCTGAAGCATTGCAGAATCTGTGTGGTTCAGACCTCTTTAGACTTCAGGTGGTTGGTTGGAATCTGCTCCTTCTCCAGCCGATGCTCCTCAATAAGATGAAGAAGCTCTAGTTCATCAGTAGAGTGCTTGGCTTTCTCCACAGCCTCTAGATATGCGTAAACTTTCTGGACATCCTCGGAGTTCTCTTTATCATCATATGCTTCCTGAACTCCTTTCCAGCCCTTTGTGATGTATTTACAGACAAGTGCAACAGCTGCAGAAAATAATTACACATCCTCACGAACACATCCATACAAGCATGAAGATTTAAAATATGGGACTTTGATATGTTTTATACCCAACTCCTTTGAGTTGCTATGTTGCTTAGCAACTGTAAACAACCTACATGTTGGGCAAATGAATAATTACTCAGCATAATAATTATTTCTTCTAAAGCTCAAAGACTTTCTTCTTGTAAAATGTTTAAAAAGTTAAACATTTTAACAAAAGTATCATATTTTGTGTTCTGCAGAACAATTAAAGTTATATAAGTTTGGAACAACATTAGAGTGTGTAAATTCTGACAAAATTTTTGTTCTTGGGTCAACTAATAAATGTAATTATTTATTGAAAACTGGCTTTCTTTTAGCTCAACTTTAGGAGCATGGCACTTTCAAAATATCAATATTTGCCATTTAATATTTGCACTTACTTTCATTGGACGGCTTCATGTGGGACAGTCTGAGAAGATCCTGGTGGGACCAGCCTGCCCTGTGCTTGCATTTGGTCACGACCTGTGCCAGACTCATGCCATCCTGGCTATTATACCAATCTGTCACAGTCCTGCGTAGAGCCCGCCCCCACATCCCAGAGCCCTCTTTCAGCTCCTTCTTATACTGCACAAACGCAAAGAGTTGTGCAGGAGACCGACACAGTTCCTTCAGCAAACCTAAGGCAGCCTGCTTGGTCTTGCAGTCTGCATGCTGGGAGCAGACAGCCAGGGCAAAGAGGCTGGGGTTGGGGCAGACGGTGAAGCCCTCTAGATTCAAGCGCCTGACCTCGTCTACCACCTCGCAGCCCTGCTCTTGCTCTATGAACTGCATGAGGGACAGGGCGTTCTCTATACCCAAAGGGGAATCTTTGGTGGTGTATGTGGCACTCTCCGAGCCATAACAGAGGAAGCGGCGTAGACATACAGCTGCAGTGGCCAGTCTACCCGATGAGCTCAGCACCTGCTCATGAACAAGTGGCAGCTGTTTGGGTGGAGATGCTGGATCCATAATTAACTCTCCTTCAGTCCTAAAAACAGATTCTGGGGGTTAACATTAGGCTGCATTACAGAACCATCAATAAAAGACCAGTTGTTTTGTTTTCCTTTGTTCCTTGTGTCATTCCATTCAAGTACAAGTATTGTGTAAAACGATACGTTTCATCAAGTCTACATTCTACAAGTCTTCATAAATCTAAATTACAGATTCGATTTGTACGATAATTAAGTAATAATGTATAATATTTTTAGTTTAACCGCAATACAAAGTCACAAAGAGATCTACGTATTTTATATATTTTATTGATATAGTTATCATAATAAGTATGATAGACAAATTTTCAGTAATTCGCCACCATGTCCCTGTAGCTTTAACACTTGAATAGATCGTTCTGAGAATTCTGAGTATAGGCTCAATTCTGTGGCTATAGTGCTAAGTAATAAAAGCATTTTTTGTCAGCTTTATGAGGCTCAAGATCACTAGCCGCTTTAATCCTGTTAACCAGTGAGACTGGATGAGCAAAGCCTCCTCAAAACACACTCATCAAGCCAACGAAGTTCATGCTGAAGGGCTCGATCAAAGCAAACACAAAATCACAGATCAGCAACATCACAGCCTTTAGATTTGATAGACACAATTAAGAGCGCAGATGGAGATCAGTTAGCCTGATGCTAATATACATCACTCTCTGATCGCACAATAAACCCTCGCTTTATGAATAAATATATAATTGAAGTTAATTTAACCGCATTTGTAGGTCAAAAATTTCTACCTGCTGTCGTCTTATTTACCAAAGTCTTGATCTTCCCAGGAAGATCCCTCTCAAGAGCTCCCAGAGCGAAGATTCCCGACTGCTAGCAACACGGCGGGTGTGTCATAAAACCTTGTGAACTGACTAGCTAGCCAGCATTGTTTGGCATCACAGACGCCTTCTAAGTGAGCTGAGCCGTGTCAGCGGTATATATTTGCGCTATCATAGACAAGATCTAATCAGACGCGCCTATGACACGCCAAAAAATGTTATAGCAGGGCAACTTACTAGGTTTTGAGACGCAACCAAAGAGAACGTTCTTTTACAACCAGTGGAACCATTCCCGGTAAACATTAGCATTAAATGCGATAATAATTAGAGATTGAGGATCCCATGTATTGTGTAAATAAAACAGCAAAACATTTAACGCAATGTAATTGCATGCATGGTAAATGTTTCATTGACAAACTGAGATTTGTAAATTGTATACAAAAATCCTTTAATCCTAAATTTTTTTTATTGAATCTAAAAAAAAAATCATTATCGGGATAACGGATATATAATATTTTTTTACCATTATTTACACTAAAACATCAAAAAAAAAAAAAACACTAACAATTATCCCATTGTTGGCTACATTTAGCTGAATAAAATTAGACATACATATAAATTTAGATTAAGTAAGGACATCATATCTTTAAAATGTCAATTGTCTTTGCCTTCAACCTATAAGTAACAAACGACAAATGAGCAAACATGTGTAGATGTCAACGTACCAGACTGCTTTTCTACTTTCTTAAACTTCCCAGTGTTATCATTTCAACAATTATAGAAATTGACATGATATAAGACTTTTCATAAAATACGTTTTAGAAATACCATTTACCTTAATTGTGTTTATTTTAGTACTTTTTGAGTACTAAATTTTGATTTGTAGAAAAGATGGAATACTGACATGCAAATTGTAATCCACCAATAATAAACTTGCAACAATGAAAAATAACAATATCTTTATATTTTGTATGTATTGGTTGTGTCCAGAACAATAAATAAATCTTGTAAATTCCTGGGTCCATGCTTATGTCATAATATATCTAGTACTTAATTCTCTAGCAAATCTGGTTGGTTTCATTTTAAATTAACTTTTGGGGACTTTTAACCTTTTACCCTTCAAACTATGAAGCCCATTTCATTTTTTTTAATAATCCATTTTTTTCTGCCGGGTTTTTAATTTAATTATTTTTCTTTGTTCTTCACTTTCTTTTTTCTGAGAATGTAAAACAAACAATAAACAGATAGGCAGGTCTCATATCATAAGCAGACATTGACAGCTGCTTTTTGTCAGTAATCACAAGATGGCGACATTGTTTAAACTTTCTTATTTGGGGCACGCAACCGCAGACGTATTTTTAAGACCAACTTACTGAGAAATGTGCAAACATGATGTTTACTGAGTGAATTTTCTTCACAGTTAATTAAAAGTGGCCAGTAAATTTATATACAATCAACAAATTCAAGGCAGTAGATTCGCCATTGTTGTGAATTTATAGACTAATCGTGGGGTATTGTCAAAATGCTGCGGTCAAATGCGGTTGATGTTGCTTGGTAAACTTCCTTCAGCGTCCAGTCATGAAGCTAATTAATATTCATGACCATGTCCGCAACATAGTAGGTTTCGTAATAGAGCGAATGCACCACTCAGCCGCATTTCAGTCTTGGCATGTTTTTGTGTTCTTGGCGAAATGGTTGTTGTCCAGATCTATATACATCCACATTTCTCGCAAATGAAAGTGCAAAATTGTAAAATTATCACAGAAAAAAACCCTACCACACGTTGACTTAAGCAACTCATAACACGTGACGGCGTATAACAGAATCCTAATATGCGATTCGATTACTCTAGAATAAGCAAGCCATAATAATAATTATAAACGAAATAAAAACAAAGAAACGAATGTGCAGATGTCATTTTCTGCCAAGATACGTCCATTGTGTGAGTTTGATGGGACGTTGCCGCAGTCCAATCATATCACGAGAACAGAAAAGTCGAGCCTCTAAGCTCCGCCCATTTGGCTTCCTTCTCTGTTCCCATTTACCGGGTTGCATTTCTATGGGCAGCACTGACTTGCACTTCTGCGCTTCGGTTCCTATCCTACAAAGAGCGCCACCCATCTTCCCACATTTAAACTCCTGTCTCGGTTCACCGACAGACACCTTTACATTTGGAAGCTGGACTCGCATCCATCCAGCTAACATATAGCAGCACACCGAGCCGGAACCGTGGGGCTTACAGGGACTAGGCAATGATCTCACTGGAGCTTAATTTCAATTTATTTACGAGTGACCTTTCACATTACCTTAAAAACCAAGTTAAGGTCGGGTTATTCGGCTCTGGGGTCGGACTGTCTGTAGTGCTCGGCTTCAGCGCCGCCTATGCGTGCTACTACTTGATCTCTGTGGCCAAGGTAAGGTGACAGTACAGCGTTCACATTCTTTTAGGAATAAAAGGTGATTCAAATGCTCGATTCATATTTGCAGCGGTTGACAGCGCCAACCAGAGCCCAAGAACTGCCGGCTAATGATGTCATAATGCAAAAAGGATGTTGTTGCGTCATTTCAGTTCTGTCACTATTATTCTCATTCCGTATAACGGTTGTCTGTAAAATGTGAATTATGCGTCTTGGACTTTTATTAAAGCTGTAATCTAGCGAAGATAGCATGGTTGACTCCATGTCGGCATTTTGACATGTATGCACTAGTATGAAGTGCTGTACAATAATGCTTCCATATTTCTGCAAATGCAAATTTTAGAGGAAATGCAAGCTTTGAGTAATGACTTGAAATGTCGTGTTGTAAATGAACCAGTCTGTGGATTTTACAACACGCAGTAAAAGGTTTTTGATCGTTTTAGACAGACTGATGTATTATGAAATGCATCTCAACGTTTAATGATCAATTAGAGGGACTATTAATTGATTAATAATGGATGAAAAGGACAAATATCTCAAAAGTATAGTGGTACTGTCAAACTAATAGGCAGAATATTTTAACCAAATTTTGTTATGAGTTGGACATGTGCAAATATACCTTAACTAATTCGTTTTGAAACTATTACATTATTACAGACTGAAGGTGTTAAAGTAGCTTAGCCTTAAAATTTAAGAGCTAAGAATTTGTTTAATTTTCATATTAAAAATGTCATTATATTACAATGAAAATGAATTTATGTTAATTTAATCAGGTGTCGAATTGTAAACTGGTCAAGTATTTCTTTGCTGGGGGGTCCCTGTAGACAAATTTGTCTAATTTTGTCTAACACATTTATAACAAAATGTTTTATTAAATGAATATGAAGCAAGCAAAACAAAACATATGTTTAAAAAATGCAATTGTCAAAACAATTATAAAATGTAAATAGTTTACCCAAAAATGAATCCTGAGAATCCTGTCATCATTTACTCAGCCTCATGTCATTTCAAACCTGTATGAGTTTCTTCTGTTGAACACAAAGAAGGTATAACGAAGAATGTAGGTAACCAAACAGTTGCTGTTAGCCATTGATATCCATAAATTATTTTAAAATGAATTGTTCTAAATTAACTATTAACCACAGCTTCACAGAGCTTATTGTGTTAATAAATGAGTTTCAAATGACCATTTTTGAGTTCTACCTTTTTCAGCACTTTTTTGCATGTTGAAAGTCTAGTGTGTTCGCACCCTTACAATCGTGTCCTAACCAAACGTGACGCGGCAAGATTCCAGTGGCAAGCAATTTGTCTGTCCACACCAGAAGCAATGTGGCGACACAATAAAATCAATCACAAATCAGTTTCTCTCTCTTAAGCACACAATTGTCTCCCATTTGCAATGAATGGGATAAGTGCATAATCAAATTACAAATAAAATAATTTTAATATTATTCAGACATGTGACTGATGCAGTCTTTATCATGGAACTTTGTTTGCACAGAGGTAACCATTTGGCCATTCATTTACCTAAAATTATTTTCAACACCTGAGGTAAGTTATATTTTGTTGCTTTCAATAAGTCTTTACCAATTACATAACAGCTCAAAATAAACCCTTTTAATGATACAAATCAATCAGTACATGACCTATCAGCCATGACATTGCATAAACTGAAACTACTTCCAATATAGATTTATGCTATCGCATATCACCGTCGTGGCTGGACACCGTTTAGGACAAAAAGCCTCTGTTTAACATGGAAAAGATACCTTTTTTCGCATATTGCAGTGTTGCAGCGTTGCGTTGCATTTGGTTAGGATATGGTCTGAACAGAAATCGTTCAGATGAAATAATAGGGTGACAATTTCTGAATGGAACGCAATAAAGCATACAATATGCATCCATGCTCCATACTGAGTTCTGATGTTTTTTTTATTCTGATTTCTGATTCTGAGTTCTGATTTATAGCCCCCTGCATCCCCCTTAATTCAAGCCCTGAATATGATAGAATTATATAACAATATATTAATATTGTAATATTATTTAATAAATGTTGTATAATAGTGTGTTTTTTTTATTATGATTGTCCTTTTTATACATTTATCCCTCCAATGACAATCTGAAGCTATTTTTTCTGTTTTACAGAATTTGAATTGTACTAGGGTTGGGTGAGGGCTCTGCAAATTTTTCTGTTTCCCATATATTGACACAAGCTGGTTATTTCATGGAGCTCTCTTTGAACCAGCTGATTATTTAAATCAGGAGCATGTTAAATGAGGAAGATTTACAAAATGCAAAAAGTGGTCCCAAAGACCAGGATTAGAAACCACTAGACTAGGTTATAGTTTTGCTTACCAGGATAAAAAACAATCCCTCTGCTTTTTCTTTTACAGAAACCCTTACTCATAGCTGGAGGGAAAAAGTTTAATCAGTTCCTGAAGGACCAATGTCCCGTGGTCTCAGAGACTTACTACCCCACGTTCTGGTGCTGGGAGAGCCGAGTCCAAACATTGCTCAGGCCCTTTGTGACTGCTAAGCCCTGGGTTAACTACAGAAAGTGAGCATGTTTACTTTCACTGTAAAAATGCTTTAAATGTGATAAAATGATTGCTTAACCTTCTATAAAGTCAATGAATACTTTCATGGAAACAGACATTATTACTGATAATTTTTACTGATAATTTATTACTGATAATTGCTCTGCAGTGTTTTGGAATCAATCTATTTCAAAGCCAAAATGTCAAAAGACAGGGTTCTCAAGAGTTTATAAAGATGCAGATCTTGCGTGTAATTAAGGTTTTGGCAGGAAATGCATGTGTGTTTTAAACTTTGATGAGGATTGTAGCTACTAATTAATTAAATATTTTTACAAAAATAATTTGTGTAGCCTAACAGTTCTCAGATATAGAAAATACTAAGTGACAAAATCAATCAGTAGCCCATTATTCTGAAGGTAATATTGCAGAAAGTTGAGGATTCTTATGTTTAATTTGTAAGTATTATAAGATAACTTGTATTTGTGTTGGATGTTGGACATTTAAAAGCAATGCAAATTTCACATTTATACTAAAGTTGGCCAACTCTCAACTTGAATGTTTTTCCTTCGTTTCCATACACAAGTGCCCTTGGTAGATGATCAGAGAGCTTCTTTCAGCACGCACTTCATTGATTGGCTGATGCAGTAAGACAGTGCTCTTCAGAGGACGTCTGTTCTCAGCACAATGGGAGAAAAATAGAGTAGAGCTTATATCATCTTTCCTGTTCTGGTGATTGCATATTACTGTACTGTACCATCAATACACTGGTGCAATAATGCTTGTTTTAGATGCACTTTATTTGCATGAAGCAAACTCTAAATTTTGCAGTTGTGCATATGAAATGCCTATACAGAAATGTATATTTAAAATTAATCCACTGTGATATACATGTTTATCACACACACACACACACACACACACATGCATTAATGAAAATTAGATTATAATCAATAATTTGTTTATAATCTAATAATATGCAATTATGCGTTAATGAAAATTAGATGTGCTAAACATTGTTTTAAAAATCGTAGCTTGATGTTTATTGTAGGCTAGTAACCATAAATTGTTGATCAGGTTTAAATCGATTTAATGTTGCAGTACATGTTTCATTGAACCAATTTAGAGAAATCGGCCAGTGTGCATTTCTGCTACACAGTCAGAGACGATGCACGCATGCACAAACAATAGCGTTCATCATTCTGTTCAGCTCATCACCTGAATTGCTTTTAACAAGATTGGAATCAATAGCTAATCCGTCGCCTCTGTCTCAATACGTGAAGCGGTAAATCTGCTTACGGATCCTGCGCTCTTTGCACAGAATGATTGAGGACAGAGTGTTTCAAGTCAAGGGTGTTTGAGTTTGACCGTCCCAGCAGTTGCGAATTCCCATTAGGAAGGAGGGGTGTGATGTACTGGAACACACTGAATGCTCATGTGTATGATGTCACTGATGAAGCCCAATGGCGTTTTTGACATCGCTAGCAAGCTTCAATGCCAGGTAGTCAGGTGTGAAATTGGGGCATCTGTTTTAGAAACAGAACCTCATGGGAATGCAGATACAAACAGAATACCATACAATCAAGCGAAACATTGCCTTGTACCAAGATAGATGCACACATTCCAAAGTGCAGCCAAGTCTTGGGCTAAACATAGCATGTTACTATGAGACAAGTGTAATAAGATCACTAGAGCTGTCTAGGCAAACTAGGCTCAAAACTGGCAAACCTGGTAACTTTTAAAAATTATGAGCAAGGATACCAGGAGGACATTCTTTACATAGAGCTAACGCCACAGAATTATGTTAGTAAATGTATAACCCTAGAACAGTAGTGACACCAATAAAAGGATGATACAGTTCTAAAACGTTTTTGTCCAGAAGAATGAATTTAAGTAATTTCTGTTTTTAAACCCTCCGTAATGCTTGACCCATAGACATCTATTATAAATCCATTACTGTAAACACAATATGTGTTTGTTTGTTTATACAAACTGAGGGTCAAAGTTATTGTCACAGCGTTATTGTCACAGCTGCCACAGATGCTGTGAATAGAGTGCAGTTCAGATGCTATATTTATTCTGTTCTAAAAATATTGGAAAATAGATTGTTATTGGTATGTGTTGTGCCAGTCTGTCACTTTCTGCTGTTTTGCAAGGTGGGATTAACAAGTCTATAAAAGCCTTTACCATATTCAGACTGTGGGTCAGACTTGGTGACACAGACTGCAGACACACATGGTCTAGAGTGCATATTTAATGAGCAGACTGAAATTACATACCACACAGTCTTACGTGGGTCATATGGTCTCTGAGAAAGCAGGTTTGGTGAAGAGATCTCAGCCTCGGCGGTGAGGTAACATAAGGGCCCTTTGACACAGATTGAATCACTCTGGAGGAATCAGCAGCTTCCAGCAGATTCACGATGAGGCCACATAAAAAAACATAAGAATCCAACAATGTTTTCACATGCCTAGATACATGCACAATCAGTAGATTCAGTAACGAAATAGTCAAAATGTTTTCATTGCTTTTATAAAATACATTTGGCAGACGCTTTTATCCAAAGCATTTTGCAGTATGTTCAAGTTATACATTTTGTCAGTACACATGGTCCGTGGGAATCGAACCCACGGCCTTTGCGCTGCTAACACAACGCACTACCAGCTGAGCTACAGGAACATATAGTTTAGCAAAATACTGGAAACAATCAGAACAATCACTATTTCCGCCAAGTAAAATGCACCATTAGCCTGTAGGTTTACAGTTGCTGAGCAAAGCAGAGACTTAATACATTAATTTCGATTAATATATCTGCATGTGCATGCTCATCAAAAAGCTTGTATTGGTCAAAGCCTAATGTAGGGTTTGGAAACAAACTAACGTCCAGCAGGCGAAATGATGTCAGCTCAAAGCACAGGTTGGCTTGACTAGTGCCAGACTGCAGACTGTGTTTGGCTTTAGATCAGACAGACTCATAGTCTCTCAATTCAGCCCTGATTACAACTTTATTTCTAAATGCTTATTAACCAGCACTTTACTTAAATCTTGTGTAATAACAAATTTAATGTTAATGTTTACAATTTTAATTTAATGTTAACAATTTAGACACAATATTATAGTAAATGTAGAGTCATTTAAAAAAATACTCAGATTGTACAGCATTCTATTGTGAAAACTGAAGCAAAGATTTTTATAAATGCGTCACGGGTGGTTATATTTAAGGGGATAGTTCTGTCATTAATTACTCACTCCATGTCATTTCACACCCGTAGCATCTTTGTTCATCTTCGGAACACAAGTTAAGGTATTATTCATGAAATCCCCTGAAAACAATAAACAGCAAAGCAAATACCACTTTCAAAGCCCAGAAAGGTGATAACGATTTCGATAAAATAGTCAATGTGACCACAGTGGTTCAACCTCAATTATATGAAGCAGCGAAAAAACTTTTTGTTAGTAAAATACAAAAATAACGACTTGATTCAACGTTTTCTTCAGTGTTTCTGACACACATTCACAAGAGGACCATGGTGCAGTGTTGCCAACAATTTTACATGGAAAGTAGCTAAAGTTTGCTTAAAGTCGCATAATTTGCATACTCATTGCGTCAGTTTTATTCTGTCTAGTGTTTTCAGTTAACAGTTGTTTCACCTCTCTTCACTTCACATACTTTGTTAGAACAGCCGAATACTCATCAAAGCTGTTCTTGTTCACATATTATCTGTTTCTGCCATCAGAACGAGTATGAAATATAGTGACTGAACATGACTTAGATACTGCTGTTATGATAAAACCTGGTTTACTGGTCTGACAGAAACACTATAAACGTAAGTTAAGACAGCAGCTGTGCAGTGTTTTTGGATATATTTACATACAAAATATTTTAGAGTGCCTCTGTCTGGGTACACTACAATCTACTAAAAGAAGCTAAGGCTTGTCTAAAGAGTCGGCAGATTTGTCGCTATTTATTTTTATTTTTTAAAGTCACAACAAACCTAGCAACAAGGTCACCAGTTTGCCAACACTGCAATGACGCATGCAAGAGGTTCTGGTGAAGGCAGTATATTCTGTATTCTCGTAAAAATATTTTCTTTTCTCCATAAAATTAAGGCTGTACCACTGTATTTACATGGTCTATTTTAACAATGTTTTTCCTGTGCCTTGAAAGTTGTATTTGCATTGTGAAGTGAAGATAAACAAAGGTCTTAGGGGTGTGGAACAAAATAAGGGTGAGTAATTAATGACAGAATTTTCATTTTTGTGAACTATCCCTTAAAGTAACTCAGGAAGATGATAAATGAACAGAAACAAGCTTTAATCAAATAAACACAAAGGACCACAGTAAAACACACTTCAACATTGCCTTGAGACAGGACCAAGGAACACAAGAACACAAAGAGTATATATACACATGAACTTAAGAGCTAACTAAATAAGACACAGGTAAACATAATTGGTAACCTAGTAAACACAGATGGGTAACATTACCTAATTAACATTAACAATAACTGATAAAGAAATGAAAGGAACACAGCAGAGAAACAAACAGAACATACCACTGACAAAATGTTTAATAACACATGATATTTTAAAGTTGTGAAGAAAATGTTAAACTCTGTTGCATTTATTTCAAATAGCTGTAAAAAGTTATCTGCCTTAAGTTTTCAAATTGTAATTTATTTTTAATTTATAATATATGTTTAATTTATTTTATTTAATAAATTTTCGAATTGATAAGTTTTACAGCAACTCAACACTGGTCAGGTTTTAAAATAGTAAGTTTCTGTTTCTATTTCAAGTTGATTGAATTTGACAGTTTTGAATGCTGATGTTTTATGTAATTGCTCAATAACTGATTTTTGTTCGTTTTTAACAAAAAATGTTACGAATTGCAACTTTATTGTGGTAAAATGCATTTAAAAATTGTATATTAAAGTATACTGTATATTGATATTTTAAGGGACCACTGCATTATAAATTACTTCCGTATTAATGCATCATAGTAACTATGTACATTATCCCAAATAAATACAATATAAATTCAATGGAATATCTATGTTATATGTCCAAGCAATCATGGTAATACCACAGTATTTTTTGTTATTGGAGTTACTGCCCTGTAACAATTCCTTTTTTTGTACTATTTATGAGGACTTGTATTAACATGCTGTTTCTCTCACTGAATGTTCCTTTGGCTAAATTAAGCCATTGCTCTCTGTTCTGGGTTCTCTGTGTGTGTGTCCGGCAGTGAGCTCATTAGAGCACCAGATGGAGGCCAGATCTCTCTGGATTGGTTTGACAATGATGACAGCACGTCCCATCCAGACCCGTCCACGCGGCCCACAGTGCTGCTACTCCCGGGACTGACAGGAACAAGCCGCGAATCCTACATTTTGCACATGGTTCAGCAGAGCCGGGATCTAGGCTACAGGTGAGTAGCCTCTTTTAGTCTCCTCACTCTCTGGGAATTAAATGGGTTTGTCCAGGTCAGGAGGTGCTCCACATTTTGACTTGTCATCTGAAGGTGCTATAAGCGATTTCTGAGAAACAATGTTATTTGCAGCCAGCAGTGAGGATCAATAACACTGTGATCATTAAATTCGACACCCAAATAAACACACCTCACCCATAAAATAATAAACACCCTATGTAACACAAACAATATATAGCTGTAGCTTATGTCCCAGATTGCTGATTGGCTATGAGTGTGTTATGATGTTGTTGGTCTGATTCACATTTTTCCTCCTATTTACACAGCCAGGACTATGAGAAAAGCTGTTTAGCAAATCATTGATAAATGGTTGATAATTTCAAGATAATTTCAAGTGTTTCTCAAAATTTGCTTATGGCCTATTTAGGGGTTAATATTGCCAAGTTTTGCCATAGGTTCCCTGAGGTCTTCCAAGCCTACACAGTTCTTACTTATAGCTTACTTATAGCATAGTCTTATTTATCTCAACTTATCTCAACCTTCTCCCGAGCAGAGGCGTCAACACCAATATGATAAAACACATTAACATTTCATTAATTGTTAAATAACAAATCTAAGCACATTACAACAAACTTGCAGATTCCAACTGCTTTATTTTTATACTACATAATTTACTATATTTATATACTATATACTATATTTATATTTCTATATATTTACTATATTACCTACTGGCCATATATATTATGCACATTTAGGTATAAGACACTGTAAGATGCAGGAAAGGTTAAACTGATGCTTTTGTAAGCTGTATAGTCCACCTGCACCAGAGGAACCCATGTAGCTGTTGAGTAAGATCAAAGCATCGCACAGGCCTCACAATATCTCTGTAACACCCCGTTTGCCAGGTGTGCATTTAGACTGAGAAACTCTTCAGCAGAGAGCTGAGCTCTGTATTAAACCCCACAGGGCTGCAGCTGTCAGGAAGTTATTCTTCTAAACCTCAGGAGGCGTGAGGCCGCAGCAGCTCACTCAGCATCTTCTTTCTCTGGCCTGTGTCCTCTGTCTAATGAATTGCAGTTTTGACCAGCTTTGCAGCTTAGCTGAGACTGTGCCACAGCAAAAAAGGCCACCTGGCTGCTAAAGTTACACTAATGGATATGCAGTGACTCATGTTAGTGCATGTAAACTGAACACCTAAGTTTTGTAATTTCACCCTGTTAAAGTGAAATTTGGATGTTGGATGCACAATATTTTGCTATTTAAAGAGGGATCTAGAACTGGTGATTTTTCTATTTGTTTTAAATTCTATTTCTATTAAATGTAAACATGTAAAGTCTTTAAGGCTTTGAATATTTAAATACAGAATGTTAAAATGTCTTTATACATTTTTTTGGGCCATCTCAAGTTAAATTTAATACAGTATAAATTATATACAGTAGAAAATCTTACTTGTGCGTTCCAAGTTTTCAGTGTTGATCAGACTAAAATTAAATTTCACTTGCACTCACATTTTTCATGATCACTCATGATGTGACATAAGAAAAATGCTGAGAAGGAGAATATTATCAGTCAGTAACAACTTACGCTTTGATGATTTGCCACAGTTATTGTATGTCTTAAAATGGTGTAGATGAAAGTGCATATGGTCTCATGTAAAAAAATCTGTAGTCAGTATGGATTCGCGTTAAGGTGCGGTTAATGTTTTGTAGGTTATCAGTATAAATCACCCAACTTTCTAAGAACAGACTTTCTGCTATATATATATGTGTGTGTCTGTGTGTTGTGTATATGTATACATACACACACACACACACATATATATATATATAAAATTGTTATAAAATGTAATATACATTATATAATATTGTTTACCAGTACAAAGACAAGAACTATTGGCTCCCCGGGAAAGTAGATAGACTGTTCTTAGATAATCTGCACAGGGCTACACGTTACATGCAGTGTAAGATAACTTTGGTGTTGTTCCTATCAACCACATACATAATGTCTGTAAATGATAAACACACAGCAGGATGAGGTTAGTACTGGCCCAGCTCCCATGTGCTAGGAAACCCAAAGATTTAAGTTTTTGAAAGGAAAAACCTTAGGATGACCTGAAGTTTCATTTGTCTCTATTTATAAAAACTGTGTTGTGACACATAAATGATACCTCAGATTGTTGAGAAAAGTTGAGTTTACTTTTCAGGCATTCAGAATCATGATTTCCAACTGACAGAGAAACAAATCCATGGACTTTGGGTTAAACTTTTTTAACCTGAGCCATAAAGACCAGAAAATCATAGAGACTTGACGTTAGCAACTACCTAGCAACCAAAACACCCTCACAACCATCTAGCAAACCCCTAGCCCCATCACTCAAAACACTTTACCCAGTAACCCACTCTATATATTTTTAGATATGATGAGCACAAAACTATTTAATTGGCTAGAAATTACTGAGTACAATCTTCTTAAAATCATCTCAATCTCTTAGACAGGGACACTGTTGAAACCCTATGGAAAAGATAAGCTTCATTTGATTATATTTTGTAGAAGAGAAGCTTCATCTATAAATATATGCAAACACGCTGGGATAACTGACCACTTTATAGCTGTAAAATGCAGAAAATTGATGTCATTCAGTCATGTGTGTCATCAATTCTGAATTAAGAATTTAAAAACATACATTCCAATTCTTATAAATTCTCTGCTCTGCATTTCAGATGTATTGTGTTCAACAACAGAGGTGTATCTGGTGAAAAGCTACTGGTAAGAATAACTGTATTCTGTGTGTTCTGTTATGTAAATGATCACATTTTCATAAATTATCATTTTACAGCACTCTTCAAAACACAATGAGGTTTGATCTCAGATTGATTTGTTACACTTAAGACTTATCACAGGTGCTTCAGCACAGGTGCCACACACTGTTGTCAGCATGAATTTTAACAATTGCATGAATCATTGTAGTGAAAGTTATGTGGTTTTGTTATGCAACACCCTATAGACAAATACTATAGATAAAAATGTTTTCCTTCCCTCTGAGTCATGAAATTTTCTTAAAATTAAGATGATAGTGTTTTTCAAAAGAGAGACTTATGATCCTTATGTTATTATAATGTTTATTAATATGGGAGAATAAATGCATTGGTAGATATGTATAAAAGAACCTGAAACATGCTGGAAATGTGTTAATAAAAAGCTTGTCACCCAGACTGCTGGTTGTTTGATGGGCTGAAAAGACCTTGTCTAAAACATTTTCATGGTTAATACTTCAGGGGCTGTACTTTGGTATTTAAATGTTCATATTAGGTAATAATATTACTGACAAAACTTCAGTGACAAAAAAATATATAATTAGACAATGTCTATCAACAAGGCACAAGTTACTAATTTCATAAAGATGACACAACATGTTCCAAATGCTTTGCCTATTTTTAGGATATTTTCTTACCTTTTTGAATGTTTATTTGGCATTTCACTGCTATGAAAGGTGAATATAATCAAAAGTTAAAGCAAACAAAAAGTAATATGTAGAGTATGTAGAATAATAAATATGTAATGGATAAATATGTACAGTTACACACTTCAGTTATTTGTTTGTTTATTGGTTAATTATGAACTAAATACCACATGTCCGGAATAAGATAACATTCATGCACTGGGATAGCATGAGTATATAAATTAGAATTATGTGCGTCATTATGTATGTGTGTGTGTGTACAGCTGTTATCATAGATATGACCTCTCTCATGCACATAAATATAAATATATACCCTTTCACTGTGCTATAGACACCCAGGACTTATTGTGCAGCCAACACTGAGGATCTAGAAATGGTGATTGAACATGTCCACCGGACCATTGATAAAGCTCCACTCATGGCAGCTGGGGTTTCTATGGGCGGGTGAGCTTAACACACACGCACAGTCTGGGGTTTATCCAGCCCTTAAATTTAGCTGCAATAAAGAGAGTTTAGTTGCTATAATCACATGTACAAGGACACTCTAGCTCCCTTTTTTTCCCACCAATAGAAATCTATATAGCGATCGATAGATAGATAGATAGATAGATAGATAGATAGATAGATAGATAGATAGATAGATAGATAGATAGATAGATAGATAGATAGACTGTATATATAGGCAGAATTGTCCATTTAATAATAACCATTTAAGAACAATGTATAAACATTAAATATATTAAATATATATAACTGCCACACCTTGCAAGAAATCTAATATTTCTATCCTGGATTTCTGGGTTTTAAATGCCTGATGAAGGTTGCACAACTAAAACATTTTCATAATAAGCATTATATAACAATTATGCAAGGTGATAATGCTAGTTCATGACTTCATTAAATAAAGTTGTCCTTACATGTGACCAATACATGCTTTGTTCTTGGTCTTATTGCACTGTCATGTGATTTAAATGAAACTTCATCTGCATCGCTCCTCTGGATTTACCCGACTTTTCTGCCTCTTTCATAATAAAACTCAGCAGAGCACTGCTTTAATCCTCTCAGTCTTGGGTGAAGAAAAAGGTTAGCTTCAGACAGCTTATGCCCAAAAATTCTCCATGTGTGTCAGAATGTGTTATAACGTGTGTTCCAGAATGTCTAGTGAATAAACTCTATTATGGCTGTTGCAGTGATATTATGTCATTGTTAAAGTGTTTTTTATTGACATCCACGTCACCCTTTAGGATGATGCTTGCGAACTACCTGGGTCGGAAAGGGCGCGAGACACATCTGAAGGGCGTGGTGGTCTTCTCGGCAGGCTGGGATGTGTTTAAGTGCACAGCCTCACTGGAGAAGCCCCTGGACCGCTTCCTCTTTAACTCCTACCTCACCAGCTGCCTGCAGGCATCTGTGGACCGGTCAGTGGGGGTGGTGGGATAAGCTTGGCTTAATTTGCTGTAGTCCAGTATGTGTAGCAGGACATTGTCCCTGACTGCCCCTGCTTTTTGAATCTGTTACCAAATGTGCCTAGCAAGATTAAGTTGCTGGTTGCTGAATGTTACATTTTTTTTGCTGAGCTTCAGAGAGTTTCAGGACACAGGAGCTAGAATTAAAATGATCTTATACTGTAAAATGATCTTCAGGATATTGTTTTATTTGTGGTTGGTACTGCTGTAATTAACCCCTTCACCCAAAATCTAAATTATTTTAATTGTTTATTCACAAAGATAAACTTTTAAAGAATATCCTGGCTGCTCTTTTCCATATAATTACGATAAACAAAGCTATACAGCATAGACTTAAAAGTATCATAAAAATAACCAACATAACAAATTTGTTTTAAAAATAGGCTAGAAAATGTGTGGGTAGAATGGTAAATGGGTGCACTCACAAAACACACACAAAATATTGAGGTCAGGTGACAACAGTTAAACATATTGTCACATTAAGCATAATTTCATATTATTTTAAAAACCTATATAACACATAGTAGTATACAGTATATAATGTATAGTATTCAGTAAGTGTTATTCTGAGCATAGCTAATGATTAAAATATTCATAGTATTGACAGGATACTACAAGATACTTCAAAATACCAGAGTACTTCATAGTAGTGTGTTTTCAATATTTTAGTGCCTTATTTAAATATTGGTCACATTTGTAAAAACTGGTTATAATAATGAATACATTTGTTTGAATACTCACTATATAAAGATCACAGTTTTTGTCAGGCATAAATTACAATAAGGGTTAAATTCCATTATCAATATTATTGTGTCTTCTCTTTCCTTTTCACAGTCACAGAACTATTCTTGAAAAAAAATATGACATAGATCATGTGATGAAGGTGTGTATTTTGTTCTACAGTTACTTTATTCACTGTTCTCTGTTTGACTATAAAATTGATCTTTGGTATAGGATTATTTATTGCTGGATCTTACGGTCATCTATTCCACAGGCTAAAACAATTAGAGAGTTCGATGAACGTTTCACATCCATCATGTTTGGCTACCGAACCAATGACGAGTACTATCGAGACGCTAGCCCCATCCACAAGCTCAAGTCTGTGCAGGTGCCAATGTTGTGCCTCAATGCAGCTGACGATGTCTTTTCCCCCAATCATGGTGAGTCCACCCTGACCATAATGATTAACAGTAACTTTATATAATTTATATAATTATTATATATTATATAATTATAAATAACTAAATTAATTTTGTTTTCATTGAAAATGTTAGTAATGCTATCTGTTCAAAATTCACCACCATTATGTACATGTGTTCTACATAGTTGCCAGGGTGGTGCCAAGGTGTTCTGAGTGGGTAGCTTTAAAAACCCTTTACTGTAAATAAAAATGTTTTAACACTTTCTGTACTGTGCTAGAAACATGAATGATACCTCATATAATACAGGATGTTGATGAGAGATGTGGGTTTGTCTTTATAAGTAATCACAGTGCCTTGAAGAATTTCCATAAACTTCCATTAAAAGAGTATAATACAGCTAAATATAAACTTAGGGGTTTGTTTGTTTTTATTTAGAGAGTAAACACAGAGTGCCCTAGCAACCAAATAGCATGCCCTAACAATAACCCACAACATCCTGACACAACAAAGTAGTGGCAAGCAGCAACATTTTGACATAAATTTAGTTTTTCTGACTCTGAGATAATTCAGAGTCCCACAATAAGTTTAACTTTTAGTGCCTTTAATTTTTAGTCTTTAGCCAACAAGAGGTTTGTTTTTAGCCTTTCCAGTGGAAGCTGTGAAGCAGAACCCTAATGTTGCTCTTCTCATCACCTGCCATGGTGGCCATATTGGTTTCCTGGAGGGTCTGTGGCCACGGCAGAGCACCTACATGGACCGAGTGTTCCGGCAATTCACTAAGGCCGTCTTTGAGAACAGCAGCAGTCTAACTGATCTTTACTGAAACCCCCATTCCCTTAACAGCCATGAGCAAAAAATTCCTGATACATTTCCAAAATGAAGGGCACAGGTTCACTTAAAGGCCAGGACTATTTTAATTTGCTTGTTTGTTCATGTTTTTTATTTTTATATTAATCAGCACATCACTTTTATTTACATTTGTGGAACAGAAACCTTAAGTTATATCCATCCATTGGTGCACTTATTTGACTCTTAATTTACATTAATATGTGACTTGAATGTGTGCATATTGACTTTCATAATAATGTTTGAATATTTGTATTATTTTTTAGATTTAATTATGGCATCACTCAACATGTATTTATTCAACACTATCACTGAAGGTATTGCAAAACAACAACAAAACATGGTTAATAGAATAGAATCTATGAAAACTTTTTAGCTAAATCTCCCAAAAATGTCAGGGTCATTTGTAGCCCAAAATCTAAATAAATAAAAAAAACCTCATTTTAATGTTAAACAGTAGATATTGTACATCTGATTACTGTAGAACAGTACATATTGTAGAACAGTACAAAAAATACAAATGTCAATTAGAAATTAATGGAATAAAATTCCAAAAATTAAATATTAAAATAAAATGCTTTATCAGAATAGAACACGTGTTTATAAAAATATGATCAGACTCATTGTTTTAATTATTTTAAGATAGTAGCTTGTTATTTAAGGGTTAGTTTTGCTTTGAGCCTTGAAATATTTTAAAAATGCAGAATACAAAAAACAGGCTTCATTTATTTATTAAAAATATAATTTCTGGTTTTATATATATATATATATATATATATATATATACAATATACTCATAATATTGTATATTAAAATATTATTTTTTCCTTTTATGGTGAAAAATTTCACTCCCCCCAAAAATAATTAGTTTTATTTGATGTAATTGATTTACCTTTTCATCTTCACATTTTCAAATTTCACTACTGTAGTTCTTAATGATTGTAGCACTGAATGCTTCTGTTTGTTAAACAAACGTTTTCATACATTTTTCAAAATCTGAGAATTATATGCGCAATTAAACTGTAAGCCACAATTCAGATGCACATTCACCAGGTTAGATAAACATGGAGGTTTAATTCATTTTTTACCACATGTCAAACTAGCGACCAGTTATCTTCGGCAATTGGTTTTTGTTGCTCCAAGGCCTGTTTAATCCCTTACAGTGTTAAAGATCTAGCTGTTATTGTTATTACTATTATTGATTTTCAACCCCTCATAATACAAAATATTTCTGTAATCCAAACATCTCTGTAGCTTTTTAGCCCTCAGGGTCTAACCAGCTCACCTCATTTCCTCTTTGTGTTTTCTGTTGTTTTATTTTAAATCGAGAGAACTATTGTATGACATATGACAATGTTTTTGTTTTGTTTAGAATGTACCGCATGCACTATTTGTCATTCATTATTATTGACACTGACTAGTTCAATTGTAAATTATTCACAATTCTTGACTAGGAATGTGAAAGTTGCACTATTTTTAGTTTAACCTGTGTAGTCCCTTAAACAAAATGTGTTTTCTTGGACTTGACAGATGTGGCTTCAAGGATTCTGTGAATTATAGGTGAAAATGACTTGAGCTACTGCTTGTCTACAATGCTGACCGCTAAACATTGCAAATGTTCCCGAAACCTATGCTTGCTTTATAGCGCCATAAGATCCTACCAATTGCTTCTTAAATGATATTATATGAAAAGAAATAAAAAAATAGAAGCAGTCATTATTTGTGTGAGAATGTAAAAGACTAGGCTGTTGCAAACTTTAAAAACAGTTTATATGAAAGTGCTTTATCAACTTGCTCTGAAAATGGTTCCAAGGTATAAATAAACTGTACTGGATTTTCAAGGAAGGATATGATAGACTTCAGTTATGGAAACCGCCCTGCCCTGTGTTGTACTGCCCTTTGTCTGTTTTAATGAAGGTGCTGCTTCATATTCTGCTTCTATCTGTCAATGCTTTGAGGACCACACCTGCTCCTGTGGACTTGCCTCTTCTCTCTGTTCCTGCCTACCCTGTTTCTCAGTAGCATGTGTCACTGTTCTGAGTGTCTTGAGTAATTGTACAAATTACATGCATTGCATACCCTGTAGCACAACAGACATATTTCCCCATGAAGATGTCTTTCCTTTTATAGATTTATAAAAGGATTGTGTATTTAAACATGTGCAGCAATAAGATTTTAATACGAGAGTCTATGTAGGAGAAATACATGCACATGTACTTGTATAGATATAAGTGCATTTGTGATCTTAAATTATGAAATTAAACCGTGTTTTGCTTTCAAACTATATTTGTGATGTGATGAAAATGTTGTCTTTTTATACTCACAATCCTTAACAACTCAAAGTATAACATAAAATAATGAATGGCACAATTCAGACGAACAGGAAACAAAACAGGGCTTGACACTTTAAAAAAAAGGTTCATAACTTGATGTGGTTAAAATGTGGTTGTAAAATGTGGATGTTATATTTAGAATGTATGAAGTTTAAAATATGAACAGACTCTCTCATTACCAGCATAGCTAGTTTATTATATAAAATGTCACATAGAAAAATAAATTACAATCAGTCCCTAAAAAAAATTCTTTTAATAAGGATTTTTAGAGATTTCAAGACAGTGTCACTAAATCGTTAGCATATATGTGCTCTGTCATTTAAAATATTAGCAACACCTTAGGTGTATAAATTGAACAAAAAGGTTTAATTTGTAGATAATGCATTAGCTAGCATGGCTTAAAAATGAACACATTTTTGTAATTTTGTAAATCTAAATTGACTATTAATTTATTTTATTAATTTATAATATACTATTGATGGTTGTAACTATGTTAATGTTTGTTTATAGTATACTATATAACACATTTTAGCATTATATAGAGTCAGAACTGCTGTAAGCATAATTCAGTTACCTAGATAAATGAGCAAACCGGACTTTACCCCTGACAGTCACACTAGGTTTATCAATCTCGGCTCCAAGAGATTCTCTTTGTGGAATTTTGTGGATTTGTTCGGGAGAACTTTGATCAATTGTCCTTGCCAAGTGTTTTAATGTGTGAATGTGGGTTTAAACCTAATCCAGGCTGTTAACCAATGTCTGGATAGCACATCTACCAGTCTGCATTGTAATAATCTCATTATAAACCTGTAGCCAGATGGACTCCAGGAAGATATCAAGAAAATTAGTTTAACAAATTAAAATAGCAATAGTTACCTCAGACTGTTTGTGTAGTAATAGAAGTAGTATTTTACTACCAAACACTTAACCATAAATCTACCATGTTACAAGTGTAACAAAACCATGTTTTGAGATTTTTCTTTGATTTACCTTGGATGGTCATGTAAAGATAATGGTACATAAATATGACAGTAATAAATAATCATATAGGCTTCAGGCCCTGTGACCCTGAATAGGGCAAGCAGGTTTGGAAAATAAATGGATGGGATGGAATAATTACATATCAAAGTACCATGGTATTACTATTTGATACCCTCACTGTCCTGTAAGGCTTTTTGTAAGGGTAGTAATTCTACAGTTATTGTACAGAATATAGAACTTCTGCTGTCCATGTGAACTTGTCTTTTACAGAATAGGCAACTATTAGCTTTGCCAGTTCATATATACCATCATATCTGCATCTCAGCTAATCCCCAGCAAAGAGAAACATACATTCAGTGGACATGTGAGTAAGACATCCAAGTCTTTTTGACTATAATAGGATCTAACAAAACAATTATGTTAGCCTGTTGGGCTTTACACTTCAAAAGGGCAGCTTACTCTGAAATGTATGAACCACCCACATGCTTTTATGCCAGGTAATCCTCAAGAGGATATCTCGACAAACTGAATAACGTGCATGTCACGCTGCTTAACTAGGGTCAAAGTGCCTCACAACTGTGGTGTTGAACTGTGGTGTGATTTTATACCGAGTTCTACAAAATTTAGAACAAAGGTTACTGCATACAAAGTTTAAGCCTTATTGATTTGAGTAAAGGTTTGCAAACATTAAGAACACCAAACATATTAGATTATGACAATCTAATCAGTTCAGAGTGACCTTATTATTGATAAATATCATACAATCAGGATATTATTGTAGAGCATTGCTTTTTATTATAGATTTTGATCTATATTTAGATATTTTAAAGTACTATTATGTTATAACTCTTTATTACATTTTATGCTCTTTGGTTTAATCGTGTAAATTTGCACCCACATGGTGCTTTCACTGCATATAAGTGGCTTAAAAATAAGAATCTTGACAACCAAAATCTAATTGGTTGAATCTTGACAACTGATCATGTGTCTTGCCTTTCCAGAATTCTTATCATATAATTTGAAAGTTGCCTAATTTATATGGTCATGACAGAAGTTGAGAAACTAGATGTAACTTTACAACACTACAAATGATTTAATCACATTAATCATGATTTTTACCTTGTGCCTATACCCATAAGTTAAACTAAAAATCTTTAATGTACTCTGCAGCATTTCTTTCAGTTACATGTGATTGGAAGATAATGACATGTTCTGACAAATTCAGTAGATTGTTGATGACATTTTATTACATTCATTTATCTCAATAAAATGAAAAATGTGTTTGTGAAATCATATGTTTACTAAACCAAAGTCGACCAGTAGATCATGAGGTAGAGGTTTTCAAATGGTTTAATGCTACACACACTTAGAATGTTCACAGCTGACAGAGAAGATGCAAAGATTGCAAAGAGCAAGTTGCATAATTTATGTGCACATCAAAATATCTACAAATGAGACACATTATATAAAGGTTGTCAAGTGGGCATTTGGCTTTCTTCATTACAGTCAATACCTGGGACCTGATACATTTTTTCAATCCAGTTGGTTCATACTGGTTATACAATACTTTACACTGCATTATATAAACCACTTATTTGTTACACTTTTTGTGTTTGCATTAGTTAATTTTTAATATAGCATCTATACATAGTTCTAATGGTGTGCAAAGTTTTTGGTGGCGAATTCAAGGACTTTCCTAGCTAAGCATTCAAGATATTCAAATGATTATCGGTCCAAAAAGCTATTTTTCAATAAATAAAAAATAACTCCCTCAAAAAGGGAAGCATTTTTTCTTTAAATAAATCACCTGAAACAGAAACTAAAGGGTTCTAAAAATTGGAAATCTTAGGTAGATTCTTTGTGACATGGAAAGAACGCAGGTTACCCATGACACATATGGCTCAAAGTGACTTTCTGTAAAACTAGCCAAGGTCCAAAGTGACATAACATCCATTAAATATATTAATATTGGCATTTCTTAAAATGTAAACAAAGCTTTTCTTTAAACATCCATAAAGTTTTAAACAACAAAAGACAACCTCATACATAAACCAATCCCGAACGTTTATCTTTTCAGATATGCCATGAAAGTTAGCTAGCTAGCAGTCTTTATGAATTGAGTGTTTGCTTTTCTGCTTCAGTAAAGCAATGGTAATGGTAAAAAGTAAGGGTTGCTGTCTCTCTGGAGTGGAGCTTGGGATTGTGATGTCATCAGGGTCATATCGCTTAAGGCATTTATGGTGTGCAACTTCAAACATTCCCAGCTGCTTAAAAATAAGGAATGTTTCAGCAAAATATGCTAACTACAGACACCACCAAATGTTTTATAAATGAAACATTCCATATCTTATGTAAGATACAATAAAGCTGTTATTAAAACCACCAGTCACGTCCTTGCAGTTAAAATCAGATTAAACCAGAATACAGTGGTTTGCTGGTCTGGTTAATAGTTTTAGAATGGTTTTGTATGCTTGTGAGCTTCTCAGGCTTAGAGACCAGCTAAATGAGTAAGAAACAGCAAACCATTCTAAGCTGACTGGCTCGTTGTTCAAACAAGCATTACAATCATTGAGAACTTAAGCACACATCGGCAGTTGTATATCAGAAATTTGATAGTTTTAGTGGATGATAGTACAAGAAATAAAGAAGAAATGAATGGCAGTGGTAAGTCCTTTTTGTCTTGAGACAAAAAACCCTGAGATTACACGTCCATAAGAACATATAAGAACTGCCAAAATTGACAACCGTTCAAGAGAGCTCACAATGTCCTTCAATGTTAAGATGCAAAAATCATCAACAAAGTCTTTAAAGCTTTTCAAAATCTTACAAAACTCAAAACACACAACACAAATAGACAACATGTGTTTGCCACATATTTAAGTTTGATGTTTTTTGTCTCTATATTAAAACATCATCAGAGGTAGAGCTGAGCAGGGAGCCCATGGGAATGAATGTTGAAATAGCTCTGTTGCTTGATGTCAGGAAAATGTGTTCGCTCCATATTGACCAATTAGATGACGGCTGAGAGAAATTAAGGTGTTGATTTGTTGGTTGTATATGTCTAGATATGGCGTCCTGTGAGGAAGTAAAGCGGACGATCCTCGCTGCAATTGGCCGTCTGAAATTCATCTCGTAAGCGAAACTGCCATTCCTCCTCTAATTCCAGACGAACAATAGTCTGACGCAAAGAGCTCCGGTCCTGACAAATCACACACAACGTTGCACCTGCAAAATTGAAAGAAAAAATAGTATGTTTATAGGTAATAGTAAACAGGAATCAGACTAGAAAGGAGCAAGAGTGATGTTACAAATTTTGTGTTTTATTTCATTCTCTTTCACTCAATGCATAACATTGAATAAACAATTGATTTAGAACAAGAGAATCAATAAATACAATAAACAGGAGGCATAATACCATAATAATTGCATATTAAATGGTTAGGATTTAAAAAAAACTAAAAACAACCAACATAATGCTTATATACAGGCATGTGAAGAGAGATTTTGGACCTATGAGATCTGACAGGCAGTTCTACTCAGCGAGATCCCACGTAAATACTAAAACAAAGCTTTTTGTTATAAAAGTATGTATTTGGGGGTTTTATTAAGAGCATATAAAAATAGTTTAGAGTCTAGCTAAGATGCCAGGCCTCACCTTTGAGAAAGTTGAACTTCTTTAGGAGGTTTGAAACTACAAAGGAGTCACACAAATAAAGCAGCAGCCCACTGAAGACCAGTCCCTGATGATCCACATTTACTGAGTGTGGCCGAGAGCTCACATAACACACCTGAACCTATAAACACATAAAAACACCACAAACCATCACAAATCACAAATATTATACAGTATATATACAGAACAGAAACTGATGTCTTATCAGGACTGCATGCTTATGACAAAAATTGTCATCAAAAAGTAGTTGTCGATTATTCCTATTATATTTCAATTGCAATTAATAATGTTGATTATTTGATTTACATTGAAGTGTTTTAAAGAGATACTTTGTAAACAGGACTGATGAAGTTCCCATTTATTCTGGGCTAATATTGGTTGATTTTTCTTCAAGCACGTGAAAGACTGAGTGTGGTCAGAAAACAGTGTGGCAGGCCTGGTTCCAGAGGCAAATCACTCAGGGTACTTGGACGTGGAATAAATCGAAAGGGTAACCATATTTGCAACCCACCAACCCAATATGACAGTTTAATTGTACAGCTCTGTCCGTAACAGATACTGTAGATATCCATACAGATTTTTTGACCAGTCAAACTTTTTTGACTATTGAGTTCTAAATGCATGAAAATAGGTTCGTACCACAGGGCAAATACTGTGTAACTATGTCAATTTTTTTGTGGAAATAATTTTGTTTACTAAAGAATGACGTATCATATTGTTTATTGTAGTACTAAATGAAGTGTTACAGTCAGAATTACCTCAGGGCCGAGGTTGAGGTAGCTGTCAATGGACAGCACAGGGTTCGAGCCATTACGAAGAGCCAGAGGAAACAGGCGATGACTGCAGCTCTGCAGAAACTTCTCTAGCAGGAGCTGAGCAGGAGCAGACAGCAGCGTGTGCTCACTGTCTGGAGCGCAGACGTACTGAGACGTACTCACGTGCACAGGGGTTTCCATCCTCTGTAGAAGCAGAATGAGAGAGTGTTTGTATATTCTATGTGAGTGCAGAATGCTAATTTGTACCTCAGGATGCAGGTGTCATACTACACTGTTGGCAACTGTACACTGCCTGGACTCTATCTAATATTTCTCAGTGCAATGTGTTTTTCTAAAGTAAATGACATGGTAATTGCATGTTATTTATGGTAATTACTACGTATGAGTGATATTATTGATGATGATATAATAATGATGATATTATTATATTGTATTGTATTATATTGTATTGTTATATTTTGAATATGTTAGAGTAATTAACATGTAAGTCAGTGCAAAACATTGTCCTAAAATCTGCTCTAACTGATGGCAAATGAAACCACTGGCCTAGTACTGGTGTCCAACTAGTGGATATACAGTTTACCACTTAGCTAATTGTTTTTTTATTTATATAAAGTTTTCATATTCCTTCCTATAAAGTATAACAGGTGTGGAGTGAAAGTAAGCTCACCATGAGTTTAGGCTTGATAAGGAAGTCTTTATGTCCTCCTATGGGGATGTGTTTCTTCATGATGCTGAAGTGATTAAAACGACACAGCAGAAGACCACTGCTATTGGCCCTCAGATTAAAGTCCACCTCTTCACATGTAAACCTAACACACACCGACACCCACACAATTAGACTGTTTGTCTCTACTCAGCTTAGATAATAAGAAATCAATGTTTCTCTGCCACTGTGTTTCTGTGCCACTACTCAAACATTTCAGTCCCTTATCTGAATGCAAACAAACACACTAGGGTTTTGTTCTCACCGGTTAAGGTCATACTGGACGTTCTGGGTGAGGTCAACATTCAGCAAGATGAGGTCATGAATGTGACAGCGCGAGAAAGGGACTGTACGGGTTTGAGAAGACAATCTGCTGCTCCATTTCTGCAGGCCACACATGGCATACAGGGAGATCTTTGGAGTGGCTTCCATATGCAGCAAGACATTCTTCAGTGAAACATTCATCATCTCACTGTGTGAGACAGAGAGAGAAATAGTCTAAATAAAGGCATTTAAATCAACATGTTCCTGTAGCTCAATTAATGGATTATTGTGTTAGCAGTGCAAAAAGTTGTGGGTTTGATTCCCAGACACGTGATAATTAGACTTCTGCATAATGCATAAATGTAAATTATTAAACAATTAAGACGTGTGTATGGATCCATCATCACATACCTGCCGCCTTCAGGTCCAGTCTGATGTGCGTTCCACAGGACACATGAGTCATCCATCATCACAATGAAGGGCCAGATGTCCTGGCGCCTGACTCCCTGCTCCTCCTGCCTGTTTCTCTCCAGCTCCAGGTTGTGGTAGGACAACTCTTTGATCATGAACCGAGCAGCTCCTAAAATGGTACATGTAAAGATAATGGATCACAAAAACAGGGAACTGTGAGCTTTGTAGTTCCACAAAGACTACATAGCTTCACAAAGACTACAGTTTCAGTTCATTTTAAAGTCTGACAGAGGGATAAGGCAAGACTATATTTAAATTTATTCTACTAGACATTTAAGGAAACATCCTTCTTTCAGACATATTTAATATATATTTTATGACCATGGAAAACCCCCAAAAACCTGGCTATAACCACCATAAACACTGAAGGCCATTTACCCCCCAATATTTCCATGGTTTTGTTCTTAGATTATTACATCAGTCCTAAAATATGTGGTTACATTTTTGCTAAGAAGCAACCTGGACAGGTAATTTGCCTCACCAGCAAAGAAAAAGATCAGTGCCATAACCAACAACTCACTAAGCCAATCCCTC
Organism: Ambastaia sidthimunki; assembly: GCA_036877625.1. NCBI lineage: Eukaryota > Metazoa > Chordata > Actinopteri > Cypriniformes > Botiidae > Ambastaia > Ambastaia sidthimunki. Next base: position 37,681 of record JAZGTK010000856.1, read on the forward strand.
TTTTTTAGATTTTTAAGAGGCCCTATTTTTGTGACATATTGCTTTTTCCCCTAAAGTCCACTCAAGGTTCCTTGCGTCATTCACTGCATCATAGTTTTGTATGACCATTAGAACTAAAAAGGCTGTCTATGATTCATAAATAAGCAACAGAAGAAAACAGACTCAACTCACCAACACCGGAGTTGTTGAAGACAGTGGGCAGCACCAGGAGGATGTGGTTGGGCCAGTATTTCCTGTAGAAGGGCATTTCATACTGTTTGACCACCAGGATGTGCAAGTGCTCTGCTCCCTCCATGGCATGGTAGAGGTTGAGAAGACCATGCTCCTGTCGACCCGTGGTGGGGGTGAAGATGGGACTTTTCAGCATGCCAGACTCCTATGTTGGTAAACAGAGAAACATTGTAAAGTTATTTTGTTTATTTTTAGAGCCATGAAAACATAAGTCTTATACTTATTGCTTAGACTTGAGTTAGGCTTGTTTAGACTTGAGTTAGGCTTGTTTAGGCTGTTTTTTTTAGCTGGTTTTGTTCTCTTACCTTATCAGAGAGCAGTGGGAGGCACATGCTCTCCAGGTGACTGCCCTGCTGACTGAAGACAAAGTGATGCTCTTTGGCTTTGGGAATGATAAAGTGCAGCTGGACTTCTTCTCCCAGCATGGATGAGCAGAACGTGAAAGCATGTAAGGTGCACTCAGACAGCTATAAGTAAAACACAGAAATATAATTTAAAACAACCTGGTAATTAATAAATGTCTGCTAGTCCTGTAGTCCTATTCAAGTTATGCCTACAAAACATTATGGAATTTAACAAGTTATGAAAATATGTTTAGATTTATAGCAAATCCCTTCAATTATTATAAAAACAAAATGTGAATTAAATTTATATATTGTTTTAAAATAAATAAATTTAAATTTATTTACTCAGCAAATGCTTTATCCAAAGCAACTTACAGTGCATTCAAGCTGTACATTTTACCAGTACATGTACATGTGTTCCATAGGAATCAAACCCACAGCCTTTGCGCTGCTGACACAATGCTCTATCTTTTGATCTACAGGATAATACCCAAGTTGTTTTTTATATAAACATTTTATATGAAAACAGTATTTTGTATTACACTATATTTTATATTACTCAATCTGTTATAATAAACTGTTTTATAGTATACAGAACAACTGTATTAAAACAAGCAAATATATGGTCATTTTAAAATTAATTTCCAGGCATTTGTAAATACAAACTTTTTAAACATGTTGGATCATAACATAAATTATCCACACATGACCTCACCTGTGTGGCAAGAGACGGCTCACAGTAATGGTGACACTGCTCACAGTGGTGAAATGCATTATGGGCTGCGAACATGCTGAGCCTGACGGAGACTGTGTTTCTCTTTGGTCGATCCTCTTCTGCCTCTAGTCTCTCTATTTTCACTCCTGTTTCATGCACAGATGCAAACAACCACACATGTGGAGTTATTCAGAAAACAGAGCCTGAGCAGAATGGACTTTGCTTTTATATAAAGTTGCTTTTTGAAATGAAGAAATATATTCAGAAGGAACACACTAATACCATTCAGTGTTTTTGGCATCCTGTCTGTATGCACTGGACTTGCGTGTCTGAACTTGTGGTCACGGGGGTAAGGGTCAAATTTAAATTTTCGGATGTCCTCCACATCAGGCCACTGTGGCCCACTGGCAGGATGAACCTTTGATTTTTCAGGCACATCTACAGAATTAAATTCAAGATCATTAATGAAAGAATACTAGAGTGACACTAAATAAATGTATTAAGTAGAATGGGTCTGAGCTTCCTCACCCTCCTCTAGCTCTTCTTCATCATAAACATCCACCTCCTGCAGGCGAATCAACATGCGGAACAAAATGCGCAGAAACTGCAGATATGCGCCTGTTTTCCCCACCTATAACAAAGCCAGATGAAAAGAATAAGCAGATAGATTGGCTAAAAGCTTGGATTAATGGGTGGGGCTTGTTTACTCTATTTTAATGCTTTATTTTTAATTTCAGTATTCAGACTAATAAAGTTAATGTTGTACAATGTTTTTTAATGTTTTGTAGGTGTATGAAAAAGTGGCCAAAAAGTTCCTTAGACTTAACATTGAGCAAAATTTTGTGACGTCAGCTCATAGAACAGAATGTCATAAAGACTTGTGGATGGGATCCTACTGCTTAGTTTAGCAAGCTACAACAAGTACCCTAGCAACCACCCCATTGACTTCCACTAAAAAAGGTGAGAGGCATCAGAACATCGTAGAGACAAGTGTGTGGCTATTGTTCACCTGTGGTGGTCCACTCAGCAGTAGCCTTCTGGGATGCGGCATAGCTGTCCCTTCATGGTCTGCATGGTGCTGCCTGGCTGTGGTCCACTGCCGATAGTACAGGGACTGCTCTGCTCCGCCAAGGCCATGAGGAACTGGTGGTCTGAAGGGGCTGCTCCAGGCCACGTCAGTGTGGGGCAGCAATGACGCCGAGCTGAGCTGACCCAGCGCTTCAGGGGCCAGCAGGGCGTACGCTGCCCGGGAAAGCACTGCCGTCCTGGGGAAAACCTGCGTTCTGCTTCCTTCACGCGGAGCCTGCGTGGACTGACTCGGCCTCTGAGCTGCCGGAGAGGAAGAGGAGGAAGAGGAGGAGGAGGCAGAGGAGAAAGAGGGAGTAGCAGAAGAGGCAGGTGCTTGAGAGTCACACTCCTGCTTGAAGCGAGTGGGGGAAGTGCAGGAGTCCAGTAACTCTCTGCTGCTATTGGCCAGGTCACTGTTTGAGGAGGGTTTGTCAAGCATGCTTGAAGAAACAACGCCATTTTCCGCAGTAGAGCCTGTATAAGAAAGACAAAAGCAAAAGAGAGAGGGGAACATTCAGACACATTATTTACATTAGTTTTAACATGAATATAAGCTACTTTGAGCTAATGTTGCTATTTACTTGCCTAAGCGAAAAACTGGTCTCTTTTTAAGAAATACTTTAGGTTTTTCATAATTTTTCTTTGATTAACACCTCTCAAAACATGACTTCTTGGGACTATTCTTACACATTATAATTATATTACAGAATGGAAACAGAAAATGAGGTCCAGCCTCCTCAGGTGTCACTCACCAGAGGTTCTGGTAGCAGCACTAGCATTGCTTGGTGGTCTTTCCAGCTCCATCTGAAGATCATCATGCTCTGCCGTTTCTCTTGAGCTCCTTTCATCCTCTTGCTGTCTTTCCTCTTTGCCTCCTGCAGTCCTTGTCTCAGGTATTATGCTGCGTGTGATGTACGAGCAGGCCAGGCCCACTTCCTGCTCCAGAGCTGTGCGTGTCAGGTAACTGGAGTCAATCAACCTCAGGTCACAGTACTTCAGAGACCTAGAAAGATCATAAACATGACTGATTGATTTGCTTGCCTGTCCAAACTGCAGTTATTGACTTACTGTTGCCAGCCTAGTAAATATGAGTCACCACAGGGTGGCGCTGTGTCTAACAGAATGAAAGCAGGACCAAAGTATTAGAGAACATTATTTTTTTTATTTACTAGTTTATGATAAAATGTTTAATGGCCTTTGGACTACTTAACTACTGGACTACTTAACCCGAGCCTAAGGGGCTCAACGAACTGTTTATAACTTTGAGCCTGTAAGTCTGTATATATTGTATGTGTTTGTATATTTTTATATTGACATCTGTCTTTAAGCAATACATTATTTTTAATTTAATAACTATTTTAATGGAAATATTTAATAATATTTTAATCATTTTACAAAGAAATGTAAATATTAATAATTTTGCACCAGAAATGTAATAATCTATAAGCAAATAAAAAAAAGTGAGCAATTGGAGAATGTTGGGTTTATTAAAGCAAAACAGTAATTATGTTGTACCTTGGGAAAGTCTCCCCTAGAGGGTCTTTTCCAGTGAGGATGACGATGCATGGAAGTCCCTCCAGATCTTCATATGTGCGTGGGACCCACTCTTCATTTTTACAGCCCCGCCAAGCCTGAAATACACACAGACGCGCAACAGTGTTCAATACAATGCTAATGTTTATACAAAAAACATCTTTTGGTTCTCCTGTAACGTTGCTATTACCCGCAGGCGGCCACAGAAATGGACTGGCAGGGTGATCTCAGCAGCAGGGCTACCCAGCAGCACTGCGAAACGATACTGCAGTCCCAGCTTGTCCCGGGCCTCCTCCAGCCGCTCCTGTGCTAGACGCGCCAGCTGTAGCGAGGGCACACGCACCAGCAGCATGTGGCCGTACCCGTGCCTGCTGCGGCCCGGCACGCTCAGCAGATCCTCTACCATGGCAAGGGTCTGAGGTGTGATGTGGTCCCGCAATGAAGGAGCTGCCGTAAAGGCCATCAGAGCCTCTGTGTACTGCTGGATTAGCAGATAGCTGCGGATCACCATACTGTGCAAGTGTGGATGCCTGGAACAAAATAAAAAAAAGTCTGGTATGAGGTATATTTACTTAAAGGTGGTCTTTATATCTGGTTCATTTTCAGTTTCTAAGTGCCAGCAATCGTGTAAACAAAGCCTAACAAATTATAAAGTTAAAACTATTGCTATTTTTGTGTTCAATATGCCTGTGATGGCCAAAGATTGGTGAAGGGGGCTTGGCCTGCAAGGCACATGAAGTGCATACAGTGTGAGAAACAGACTGACCTCTCCAGAAGGGTTTTGACCATCCGCTCAAAAGTGTCATCACATCGAAGGATCGGACTCGCCACCCCCCATTGCAGGGACTGGCTGTAATCCTTCAGCCCAAAGTAGACCAGATCCTTAGGAGAGGACTCCCCCTGCTGAAGTGAAATGGAAACACAACTTCAGGGCTTGAGATATGATTGTTGGGTGAAATGTATTAAATGTTGACGCACACTTCATGCAACATAAGATGCAGCACAAAACATAAAATGTGCTGGAAGCATCAGCATCCAGTGAGAGAAAAAGACAAATAAATGATGATAATGCTTCGAATAATACTTGTGTACATGTCTACAACTAAGAATGCTGGTCAAACATCTTGATGTGGCCTGGTAACTTACAAATTCCTGTAACTTTACAAATCTGCTCTGGGGTCAGTGAAACTCACCAGGGTCTCAGTAATGGGCCAGTGTACTTCGTTTTGGGCGCTGATGCGTGACTGGCGGCTCTGCAGGGTGAAGGGAAAACAGCTGACCTGCAGCACCAGCAGGTTTATTGCTTCCAGAACCTCTGGACAGTTCACCACACGGTCGGCCAATCCCTGCAGCTCCCCGTGACAGACCGACCCTGACAGGGCGCTGATGGACAAAGGGAGCAAGCATTAAAAATGTACAAATATACAATGTTTAAGAATTATAAATGTAATTAATAGGTGATTACTTAGTAAGCAGTGCTAAAAATTGAGTATTTTCTACAACCAGTTAGAATTGCCAACATAATTACCATTTACAAACAACTTTCAAAACATTCCTACTGCCTTTTACTCTGTTTTGTTCAAACAAACAGACAGTACCACCCAAAACTCAATTACCGTAAGAAGGACCAGACTGCACAAAGAAATGTTTTGAAAGCTCCACAGAATCTTTACACTCCTGAAGAATTTACGAATCGTACAGTTGATTTACTTTATAGTCTCTTTAAACTGTTTTTAATTTTATTGTTAAAAAAATCCATGTTCAAGTTAATACAATTCTTGTTGTATAAAGCAGATGACACGTATAAAGCCATGTTTTTACCTGGTCAAGTCCACGTGTGAGTTGTCATGAATAAGGACGAAGAGTGTGTAGGGGTTCTGTTTCACCTTCCTCATGAAGGCTTCCATTTTTGTGTGCACCTCTGCATCCAGACGCACTACATACTTGTCCGATTTCTGTAGGGCTAATGATGCGTCCTCTATACCTAGATCTATCAGGACACCTGCCAAAGAGTGAGGTCAAGAACCATGTATCCACAAGTTGTAAGAAAATTTTTTAAAACATTTCCTTGTGAATTACAGATTTTTGAAAGACTTAAATTAGCAACAGCATCCTTTCCGCTATGACATACCTGATTGTCGTATGCGATGGGCTGTTTGGTGCACCAGGACGTGGGAGGGCGGCACCAGAATTAGGAAGTCTACCTTGCAGAACCGACCCAGATCCAAGCTTTGGCTGCCGGAGTCTGCAATAGCACACACCTTCGACAGGAGGCTGCGTGCCACGCTCAGCTGCGGAGGGTGTATCTGAAAGCTATCACTGAGTCCATCTGTGAAACACATATACAGATCAGAATTATTTGAGGCATTCAGGGAATGAAACTTACTGAAAGCTTAAAGAAATTGAAGGACAACAAAGGCTGACTTGGACCTAATTCTGGTATCATAGCTGCAGCTTCTTGGGAGTGGATGTACTCAGTCAGATGTCCCTGAAAAGGCCGAACCACTCGGTCTTTCCGTTTACGCTGGTACCGAACCAGTTGTTTGTCCAGGTTGTCACCTGTAATGTCACAATCAATTTTAAATAAATACAGGGGACAGAAACAAATGATACCATTAACTTTACTGCGTCCTTTTATCTAGGAATTATAAGAAAAATGCATACGTTTGAGTCTGAGTATATAAGAGTAAGAAAAAGAGTAAAATAGCAATACATTAGTATTTTGCGTGAATAATTAGGGGGTCAATGATGGTAACGAGTATTAAAGTCAACAGTTCAAAATATTTTTTGTTTTAGCATCCTCAGTGTGATGTACAAACTGTTTGTTCCTTATTATTCTTTGGGCCATGCCAGGTACAAATTTTGCTGAAAACTCATCAAACTCATTTATAAACTCAGTTTATAAACTACAGTCAACCTAATCAGTCTTTAAACAACTTTTCTAACATCTTTATAGGGGGCGCTGTGATCAAACAAGTTTACTCCAACCTACATCATGCACAAGATGTGCCTGGCCTAGTAATTACCACTTGCAGCTATGTTTTCAAATACATGAAGCAAATTGATACCTACATCTCATCTACATTACAGAATACTGTAATGACTGATTGGTTCAGTTGAGACTCACCTAATGAGGTGTTTTGGAAGTGGGCGGCGAGCACACCGACTTTGCCTGTGATGAGCTCATAGCTGATCTCTTTCAGAAATTCATTGGTGGTAAGCATGCTCTCTGCCAGGGCACGAGCCTGATACTTACCTAAAAAAAACAACAGCCCAGGTTTACATATCAGATAATAACATTACATCAGAGAATGGCATCCATTAAAGCTTTTAGCTTTGTTGATGTTACATGCATGATCCTATATGAATATGCTTTTGTTTACATTTGGTATTAGTTTCTATTAACAAGGAACGTTTATAAATTGTTTATATAAACAAAACAAAACTCAATCAAAACATCTTACATGTATTTTACTTTGCATCTATGTGCAAAACACATTTTTTTTGTTGACCTGTAAACAATTAAAATTGTTTTATTTCTCATACAAGTAAACACTATTACTGCTGGATAAGTATTATCTGAAACTTTCAAAAATCTTTTCTCATAATTTCAAAGAAACTGCACTGTAAAATAAATTTTTCAACTTTGATGCCTAGCAATGAGAAGTCAGTAACTTGAAGGCCCCCCCAAACTAAAGTGCGTCTGTGAGTAACCGTCCTTACCCAGCACTAGAACACAGAACTCGTTAGCTCCACTTTTAGAGGTGCAGATAATGAGCACGTAGTTGGGCAGACACTGTTGCTGCTGCGGTGGCGTTTCACTCAGTGAGCGCAAAGATTCAGAGATGCCCTCCCCCAGAGAGCCGTGGGTGACCAGCACCTGAACGCTGCCCCCCGACACGCTGGCCTCCATGCGAGCCAACCAGGGCAGCTGTGCGGGGGACACGGGGGGTCCTGTGGGGCCACACAGCATGGCCTTCAGAACAATCTGCTCAAACTCTTCCCGTAATGGGATCTGATCCGTACCTGTATTAAAGATCAATTAAATTCATATTTATTTGCATAGCTGTCTGTAATCAGAAGTGACTGTGTCAGAATAATATCCTGTTGCAAAAATATAGATTTCTAAGATATAGATTTCTACAAATTATGCAGTTACCTAAAGTCATGTATTCATCTAAGCAGATTTACTAAAGCAGAAACATTAAGAACGTTTGGCAGCAGAAATCAGACCTGTTCACTGAAATGTACTACTATTAAGCAGCCAGGCAAAAGTGGCCAACACAATACTATAGTGTTTTGTGTGGTTACTAGAACGTACTATGTAACTAAAAATAGTAACTAAAGCTGTTCTGAGTGGTTTTCTCATGTTTCTATTTGCTTGCTAGGTTCTAGGTTGTAAGTCTTTGTTTTTGTCTGCCAGACAAAACTCTGACTTCTTGAAAAGTAATAGCCATCTCTGCTAAACAAGCCTCACAAAACATTGAGGTACAATTCAAGGCCACTGCACAAAAGTGTATTTTTGAACACCCTTAACCTCAAGTGAACATTCATAATATTGATGCTTGCCTTAATAAGAACCTCTAAATGTACTATATTAATTCAAAAGCAAGCTAACATCAGTTACTGGCAAGTAAAACAACATTTGGACTTCCCATAAATTTTCTGTTCATGTTACACTAAAGATTAAGATTAGACAAAATAAGGGCTTTTATGATGTAATGGCACATTGGTATTACTTACCCAGTCGTGCAAGGTATTGCAGTGTAAGCAGTGTCATTGTCTCTGTGGTAAGTAACTGGCTGGCTGACATGCCCAGACTGGAAAGGGTCTTCTCATTCAGCTCTCTGCACTTATAGCAGTTTACCAGCAGGGGGCTCACTACCAGATCTCCCACATTGCCAAAAAAGTATGGTAAAGTGCCTTGACCTGGAGAGGAAGTTCAGAAAACAAGAGTCTGTTGAGTTCACACGCATGCAATCACTTATCAAGGTTAAAGATGGACTGATCTGAGAGATGTGTTATGTGTTTATAAACTGTGCTGATGAACTTATTGCTGTCAGCTTGACATGGATGTGAACAATTTTTAATATTATACAGACTATTGAATTTTTTTATTTGAACCTCTCTCTAATCTAATCAATTTTCAAAATCAACTTATCATATATATATATATATATATATATATATGTTTGGCAAATAAGTAAACACAGCTTTATGTACGGTTTTGTAGTTTTATGGACGCTATTAAGACTAATTACTGACCAATAAGAAGAACAGGCCGGACCCCAGAGGTGTTTAGAAGGTTGTCAGGGATGATGACCGTTTCTCCTGCTGTAATTGGCTGGGGCTGTATGACCCCTGACACTGATGGAGGCTGCTGATTGGACAGGGACAACAAAGAACCTAGAAATGAACAAAAAAAACACTTCAATTTATCTGGATTTTTAATGGAAACTACACAGTTTGAAACACACATATACTGTATAGTACTAATCAAGCTCTTGTGAAAATTCAGAAATATTTTAAATGCATCTTTTCAGCCTTTTATACTTCTTGCAGCCTGTGTTAACTTGACACTTCAATCAATAGTTAAGAAAAGGTAACCAAGCTGCATTATCACAAACGGATCTCCAAGGACCTCCATGCTCCAGTCCTTTAGCTATTTTTAAAGCATAAACCCTCTTGTCTGAAGCTAAGCAATTCAAAACCCTCTTTACTGGGACCTCTCACTACTAGTTCTATGGAAACAATGAATAAATCATCCTTGTTGATGCACTATGACATGTCCCCTGGTCCTTGTTAAAGAGGAAAGTGCAGATAACTAAATTCATAAAAGCTTCTCTGCTCAGGGACACATATAAATAGACTGTTGCCTGCACAGACCAACAACACGCATAAAATGAACAATGACCAAATGACAAATCAAAAACAATGAGATCACACACACCAGGGCTGCATGTGAGTGGCCGGATAGCTGGCACAGGGACAGCTGTCGCTGGGACAGGCACTAGAGTGGTGGGGTGCCAGCTACGGTGACGCTTCTTGGGTGGACCTGATGTCATAGCAGAGGATGCTAAAACAGAAAGTCCAGCATAAAAGATGTTTCTTGACATAAAAAAAAACATTTCATTTTACATTTTGATCTTATACAAAAAAGACTGTCATGCATCGGCCAGGCAATTTAACTTTTAATCAAGCAGCAATGTGGCTGGTCAGTTTAATGCTCACCTGGGCTGTCCCCTAGTTCTGTGGTCCGATAACCATGGCTAGGTGTGCCGAGTGGGTTTGTATGAGGGGGGCTCAGAAGACTGGTCCGACCATCCAAACTTAAACCATTAGTTAAATCATTAACTCGCAGGGCAGTGGGCACTGAAAAACAAACACACACAACTGTAACGTTTAACAATTTATATAAAACGTTGTACAATACACTGGAAACAAGATTTTTACATTGTCTAAAAATTGTATTGTGTAGTTAAGTACTGTGTATTGTGGTTGCAAGGGTCTTCTGGGTGCTTGCTTACTGTCTCAACTGACAACAGCCCCCTTATGATTCTACAATAATTCTGGACACTAGACATGACTCTGTTTTTCAGTATGGTTATGGGATTTTTTTGTCTGTTTTATTATTCTCCAAGCAAAATTTTGTCTGATTGCTTAGAAAAGTAACACTTGAAAATAACACTTCATGTCAACAAACAACACAACTTCATCACTCATGTCACAAATAGTGTGTAAAATGAATTGTAAAACAATCTAAAATGTAATACTTCAAATAATTCTTCAAATAAGCAAAAAGTAATCAATATAAGTTGATGCTTGTTTTAATCTTTTAATCATCACTACTAATTTTTATAAGTCCTGAAAAACTTGCTGAAATGTAGTAATGCAAAATATTTAAACTATTTAAAACAAAACTTTCACACTTATTAATAATATGTAAAACCATTATACCATTTTAGACTAAAATGAATCCAAATATTTCACAAGTGCCCTGAGAAAATGTCATGTTCTACACATTAATGGCTAATGTCCATTTTTCTAGTGACAAACTACACAAACATTTACACTTTAACACAAAAGCCCACACAAATTCAATAAGAAGGCATGCATTTTCAATCATTTCTGAAGAAGAATAGGGCCCATGGAGCAAAGCTTATTGATTTCCAATAACTGATGGTGTATTGATAATGAACTGCTGGGCCACTTTCACATCTAATATTCCTGACACATACACAATCAAAACACATATGTGCTGCATATCAATTGCAGGGTGCTTATTAGTAATGTGCGGGGTGACCATAAAAGCATTTAAGCATGTGAGTAAATGCATAAGTGTTTGTTTGCATGATTGTGTACAGGGGTTGTGATATGTGCAGGGGCTGTGCTGTGTACGCTGCAATTTAAAATGACCTTCAGGGAAAAGATTTGCTCTGTGCTTTGGCTGAAGTAAAATAAACAATGAAGCGCCTGAACAATATCACAGCCATATTGGGGCTAGATCTGGGTAATAAGGAAGACTGTGCAATACAGTCTCAATTTAAAAACAGGTTAAACTTAAAGGATGTTAAAAAGGAAATTTAAAACCAAAAACTAGCTAGAAATTGTAATGGTGTTTGACCATGCAAATCTCACTATGAAGATAGCTTTCAGCATGTAGCTATTTGGTTGCTAAGGTGATCTGAGTTGATATTTAGTGGTTGATTCTAAAGAACACATCTTAAAGTCTTGATTATATTTTGGTCTGTTGATTTAACTTTGTTCCTTCAATGTAAGTCTATGAAATTTTTTGTTGGTTTTACAATCTTCCAGGCTTTGAATATAACAAGCTTACATGAAATACAAGTGGGTGACTTCTTAACAAATGTATATATGGCTTGTTGGCCTTAGTATTATGGGCAATCAATACTGCTTTAAATAAAGAGCATGAAGAGAAATATATTTACCTATTGGTAAAGTCTTGGTCCCATTGGTTGGTGTGTTTAACGGTTTGAGGAAGCCCATATCTGGCATTCCAAAAATCCCTGAGGATGAACCAGACTGTATCCGAGCTGGTGGAGAGTCTGTGTATGAAAAAAGGAAAAAGTATTAATATAGCTTTAATAAATTCTGACTGTTTTTTTATAGAATTACAGAATAATATATTTACAGGCAAAACTAGAATAAGTTTTAGAGTAAGAGTACGAGATCACGATAATAAACCATTCTCCCAAACCCCTAATGACTATGTGCATTGTAAAAGCTGTTATCATCTCTAACGGCCAGCTGCCTCACTCTCTGAGTGTTGCTGTGAAGAAGAATGACACAATGACTTGCTTTCTTTCACCAAACACTGTTGGGTAAACACTCTGTGGCCTCCATCCAGATGTCACCAAATGCTGAGTAGTTTTGTCCCCCCTTTTTAACCCCAGGTTTTACACCCTACCCCCATATATACCCCTCCCCCGGAGCAGAACATGACCTCTGTGCATGCATGGCCAAGCAAAAACAACGGGAAGATGCACAACTAGGACTGAACATAAGCAGTGTCTGTGAAATTACATATATATAAACTGTGAGATTACATATAACCTAAAATACGTGCATTTACATAGACCAGTCATAAGGTCTAGGGATTAGTGAGAGGCTTAAAAAGATCCTTGG